>APFE030397558.1:0-112730 GCA_000404065.3 Pinus taeda | reverse complement strand
TGAATTCCATCATTAATGGAGGGACAGCAGTTACGACGGTTCAAATAAAAGGTAAGCAATAAAGTAGGTGTCTGGTCCAACAATAGCTCCAGGGTCTGGTCCTCCATCCAACACCATCAACCAATAGCGTAAGTATAGGTCCAACGGTTGAAAGCAAAAGTAAGCAATACAGTGGCTTACTGACTGATAATGTGGTTGGTGTGCCTTACATACAAGAAAGTGCTGGTTGCTTTTTTATTCATGTGGTCCATGTTTGCTAGCGGGCGATCAATAATAGATAAAGCTGGATCGACGGTCAATGAGCAAGATCGACGAGTCGGGATTCCCATAGTCAAGGTAGGTGGATCGATTCGGGTTGGGTGGAATTAGAAAACCAGTCTTTATTCTTTTCCTTTCCTTTGGGGTTGGAGTCACTTTGCCATATATATATATATAATACAAATTTGCTTTTCTTTCTCTGCCGGTTCTTCTTCCTTTGGAAGAGAATTCGGTTCCTCTTCCTCATCCTCACCTGCCTCTTCTTTTTCGCCCTCATAACCCCCCCCTCGCTATGGTAAGGTTTATACCTACAACCGAGATATAAATTCCACCTGCTCCTAGGCCCACTGAGCAAGTGTTATGACGGATCAAGTTAGTTATAGACGGCCGTGTAGCCGGTGTAACGGATCAAGCCGTAGATGGCCAAGTGGGAAATTATATATCCTTCCCAATACTTCGGATCGTTAGATTGGTTCGCCTCGGCTGGGGTTTATGACCAATGGGATGGGGTACATCTTTGGGGTAACTAAACCGGAATAAAACCTACGGAGAATAGTTCCGGAAAAGCACTTAACTGATGGATGGCTCCTTCTTTCAGTCTGTACGTCACAGATAGATTCCAAATCCGTAAATGGGCTCAATTAGCTCAGCTCCTTCGTTCCTTTCCTTTCGGTCAGTTCGCTTGCTTCCTTTCTTTTGGTCAAAGCAACTACTCGACAGCAGGAAGTAGTTCTCGCTGAATCCGTTTCTATTCCCTCGAGTTCCTACTTCCGGGGATCGAGATCAGAGGCAGTCGATGGAGCAGGCACTCGAGAGCAGGCAATCGAAGAGTCCGTCCGTAGAAAGAAAGACGCTCTTCGTTCTCCCTTTGAGGGGTTGGGGGTGGGAGCCGAAGGAATAGGAAGTGCGTAGAGAGAAAGAATTAGTCGTTCCGTTTTTGGAAGGCAAGGTTAGTAAGGCTGCTCTATTGTTAACTATTTCCCCACCCACCCCAATCCCCGAAGGATGGCTCACCTGAGGTAGGAGGGTGAGGAAGGAATTGGGAATAAGGCTTATTTAGAAAAGGATATAAGAAGTAAGTTTTATATAAGAAGTAAGTTTTAGGCTTTTCCTTCTTGAGTCTTTATTTCCCCGGTTCATTCAATTATTCATTCCCACCCTTTGACTTACCGGATGATAAGCGAAAAAGCAGAAGTGAAAGGCAGTCATTGACTCTATACAGTGAGGTATCTCCTTACCATTTCTTTCTTAATTGAATGGGCTATCTTGACCATATCTGTCCTTCCCTCCACCTTGATTATCCTTCCCCCCTAATTCCCCACCTCTTATACTATGAAGAGTCTCCTTCCCCATATCTGATCTCTCCTTCGCCTGCTTCCCTAGATAGTTGCTATAGAACTGTCCCACAACAGTCATTAGGGTCTATTCCCCGCTTATTTCCTCCATACAGATGCTTTATTTACAGTTGGGATATTGTTCTAAGTAACGAACCCTATTATTTCTCTTAACGCTCTCCTCTATACAGTTAGAGATATCCTTACCATTTCTGTCCTTACTTGTATGGGCTATCATCCTTACCATTTCTGTCCTTACTTGTATGGGCTATCTTGACCATATCTGCCCTAACTATAAGGGCTTTACTCCCTGGGTGGGTGAAACTATCTACTGGAGAGGATAGATTTCTTTATAAATGCATCCATGTTCCTCGGTAGGTGCTGGGCTTGGCTATTCCTGCTATGCCTCTTGGCTGGCCAGACTGGCCGGCTATTTATCGCAGCGAGGTTATTGGCCCTACGGCCATTGCAAGCAAACTTAGCGAAGTATTACGGATCAAGCCTTAGCGTCTGCCCAACTGCAATATTTACTATATCTGTCCAACTACACTAGCCCAACTACACCGGATACTCTATCTGCCCAAAAGAGTCTGAATATAACTCTTACTTTGTACTTATCGAGGTTCTACCCCCATATATAAGTAAGTAAGGAAAGAGGTTCTCAATACTTTCTTACTTATGTATGTAATTACGCTCCGATCTTGAAAGAGATTGATTCTGACCAGAGTACCCTCCCAAGGCCAAGGGGATAAGTAGATCAACCACCCTGCCTACCCACCCACTAAGTCTCGTCCTGCCTACCTATCAATATCGATCCGCCTACCTAAGGAAGGAAGGGGATAGTAGCGACCTGCCTACCTATCAGTATCGATCTGCCTACCTGCCTATCAGACTCGAGGACCCTAAAGTGGGTATTGACTATTCCATACAAATCCCAAAAGAAAAAGACACTCCAACAGCATTAAAAAAATTAACGAAATTCTAACAAAAAAACACTTCCATCCAAATTAATTTGTCATGTCTATAAATAAAACATTTTCATAATTGTGTTTACTTTATTTCTAAAAACCATAGTCATGCCTCTAACAAAAAGGCATATTTTCACTACATAATAAAGGTCAATCCAATTATTGAACTATTTTATATCTCTATAACTTTTTGGAAAAGGGTTATTATGCTTTTTGTGAGATATGTTCAAAATAGACAATTTCCCCAACTATGGTAAAACTTTAGGATACATAATGGTAAATTTAAGTAATTAAATAATTTTATAGAAGATCTCTCACCACATAAAAAAAAATTCATATATTATTTTGGGATCTAAAGAAATTATGATGATGCTCATACTAGGTGGTTGTGGCAGTCTTTCAGGAGAAATATAATAGTTGATGCAAAGTTAGAATTCAAATACAACTAGATTATCCGAAAACAGTGATAGAGATATTTCAAAATATTATCACTTTTCAGATGTGTACAGAGAGAAATATAATAGTTGATGCAAAGTTAGAATTCAAATACAACTAGATTATCCGAAAACAGTGATAGAGATATTTCAAAATATTATCACTTTTCAGATGTGTACAGAGAGAAATATAATAGTTGATGCAAAGTTAGAATTCAAATACAACTAGATTATCTGAAAACAGTAATATAGATATTTCAAAATATTATCACTTATATAAAATCTTTCTTATTTTTAATTTATCGAAATCTTATTTTTTTTTTTTTAATTATATCAAAAATTATTTTTTTCTTATTTTTTAATTTATCAATTTTTTTTTTTTAATTTAATAATTTTGAATAACTGTAGTTTAAAAAACTTACAAATTGGTTCAGAAAATAATGACAATTCTAGTAAAATTATGATAAAATATAGTAAATGTTTTTGAAAATTTAGGTTGTAGTTGTCAAATTTAAAGATTTTGGATGCCTCAAAAGTTTTTGAGGGTGTTAAATCTATTTCCACCATCAAACAAATAATTAAAACATTCTAACATCCTAATAATTCCAACAAAACACACTACCATCCAAACTAATTTGTAACATCTATAAATACAACTTTTTAATAATTCTATTTACTTTATTTCTAAAAACCATAATCGTGCTTCTAACAAAAAGGCATTCTTCTAACAAGGAAAAAGTCATCCTTCCAAGCAAGAAAAGAAAGAATATACATCTTTTCAAATGAATAAATGATTTTTTTCTTTCATATACTACATGCCATGAAGTTGAAACAAAAGTGCCATATACTGAACATTATTAAATTTTGGAATGTTAATATTTTAATTTGAGAATGCTCCATGTGAACATGATTAACAGGAAACACTTCTCACAGCTGAAAAATGCAATTTTATAAAAAAATAATAATGAAATCCAATAAAAAATAAAACCACATAAACTAAATAAATTACTTTTAATTTAATCTGTACTTACTTTTAACAAGGTAGTATCCAATAAAAAAAACTCAATTTAGCTCCGTGGCATCATAGCAATTTTCGGACATAAACACTAAAGACAGGGTATGGCAAACCAGCTATACATCAGACAATAATTGGGATATTGACTCGTATGGATAGCATTTGCAAAGGATGTTTATCCATACTTTTTCGGTGCCTGACATTTCTCGTCACCGAAACTTGGTGCGGAACAAGATTCAGCGCTTGCTTTGCCTAGTTACAGTATTTTTACTGTTCTTCTGGATTTTCGCCTTCATCGTAGGGTACTAGAGGAGAAACATGATCCTGCAGTTGGCCTGCATCTAACTGCAACTTTCCGGAGTCTATTGAAAGGGCTTTTACAAGCTTTCTGAGACTCTGTATATTAGCCTGAGGAAGACTCAATCCTTTCACCAGACGATTGGGATGGCCCTTGGAAGTAACTTCACTGAATTCATGTCCATCTCCAACACCCATCTCCATATCCCCCACATGTTTAAAGCTCTTGCTCTTTCCATCTTTTTCTTTAATTCCTTCTCGCTTGGGTTTTTCCTTTCTATAAATCATGTACAGGACCAGCTGTGCAGCTCCAAGGCCGAAGCCGATTCCATTTGGGATCTGTAAATTGCAGAAGTATATCTGTTCGAATCAATAAAATCATATATGTTTTGAGACTGTTTAGTGTTAGGAACTAATCTCAACTGTTGTTATTTCTGAGTAGAGTCTATAACAAGATTTATCATCAAGATAATACTTACACTCTTTTATACAAGTACACACTTTTTTATATAGATATTATTTTGATGATAAATCTTGTTATAGACTGAAACACCAACTCATAAATGGTAACTGTGGAATAATCTTGTTATAGACTGAAAAATCCACTCATAAATGACAATTGTGAAATTAGTTCTTAACACTAAATAGTCTCATGATACCCTCTACAGAAATCTTCAAACAATCATATATATTTTTCCTACTTAATCAAAAATAAAAATTTTGAACCACTAACCCCAACATACACGTCTCCTTTCAGTACTGCCCAGACTGCCCAGATACCTCCGTTGAGAAACAGAAAGAATGACAAGAAAAATGGCATGAATTCCACGCTCTTCGTTACTATGACGCTTTTCTGTTACCACCCATATAGATTAAATTTATAAAATTCAAACCTGCACTGATTTTGCTTGAGTTATTGCCAAAATAAGGGCCTACACCAAAGTCTCGGCCAAAAATCAGATTTTTAAAAAAATTTCTCTGAGCCTAACTGTGGAAAATATGGAAAAATAAACTTACCATAATTGATAACGGGGAACCATACATGCCTAACGTTAAGAAGACGCATAACACTCCTATGACAGTTAGCCTAATATGATGATTCAGCGCCAGAAAAGTCACCAAAACCACAGCAGCAAAGAATCCTACATCCACGAACAGCACCAGCAGAAGAGTCTTGATCTGCATAACAGTAACAATTAGATACACAATGACTTATAGAACCTGTCCACGGACAATATCATCTTTTAACTTTAGATTGATATTAAGTTAACATAGTGGTATCATAATTTCAGACTGTAAGTGGCATATTTAACTTGTTTTTTTAGACTAATTCTTATCCAAACAAAAATAGTTTTAGGACACACTCCAACCTAAATAATTAAGATAATTGTTAAAATCTATAATTTATTATTTATTTATTTTAAGTAATAAAAAAAAACATTTTTAGCAAACACTGATTCATTTCTACTCTGATAAAACTCACAGAACTCTAAATAATATGCGTGTATACGAACAAAACGCTTGCTTACATACCTTAAGCTCTTTCTGGGCATAAACAATAAACAGAATTACATAAACGGTCTCTAAAACAGCGCCTGCTCCATTAACTGTAGAGATCAACAGTCCCCCTGGCTTGATTAATCCATAATATGTCCACAGCAAAGTGCTCAACAGTGTGCAAATATAAGGGAGAGCTTTGAAGTTCTGTGTGGACTTATTCTTTGCTATTCGCCAAAATGTCTGCCTGTTATTCAAAACATAATTAACCATACACACAAAATTGAAGAGACACTTAAAAACTAAATGTATTTCACTATTCCAAACATTTTAGAGCTTACATCGGCGAGATGAAAACGAGGAGCGATATCACATTTCCTGCACCATTTTGCCCAATTTCCAATTAAATCAGAAATATCACATCGCAGTTTAATTTCTCAAAAGCCCACATCAAATGTTGCAAGTATTTATAGATCTCAAAGTATTTATATTCAGATGAACAAACAACTTGAATCACCAAAGCTGCGTTAAATGCAACTGTGATTGGAAGTATATACTGACCTACAACACCTAGTATGAAGCTCACATCCGCCATCTCCAGTATATGCTGAGAGCCAAGGCAATATTTTTTGCTCCTCTGGTGGACGATGCTACATTAACCTATTCCTTTGGATAAATGATAAGGCATAGGTCTGCCGTCTGAAGCACTAAAATAAGCAAAAGGCCCTGCAGGAATAATCTAATGAAACAATTGCTGCGATAGATCGACGGCCACGTAAAATATGATAGTACGTACTGTCGGTGCATGAGCGGGACAGAACAGTTTTTTTCAACTCAAAAAGTCGCGCTTGGAGCATCTGTCCGGAGCTGCTAGGAGTCCTCCATTCCAATGCCTCCAACAGAGTGTGGTAATGATCCAATTTGAAAGGTCGGTTTTACTTTAAAACAGAAAAATATATAAATTTTTCTTTTCAATTTTTCTGTGATTAAAGTTGGAAATTAATTATATTACAATCTATTTTTTAAAAAATATTTAAAATAAAATACATGTTTTTCTAGTAATATAAAATACAAGTATCATATTTTACATAACATTCATATAATTTATGATTTTTTTAATTATTATATTAGTAAATGTAGTTGATATAAGTTTATTGCTTTATTTTTATAAGGTTTTTATATATAAAAAGTGGAAAGTGTCATCAATTTGCATATATCAATCACATTTACTAATTTGGTTGTGTTAGTTGGTAGTAGACACGCTTTTAGAGGATATATATCACTATCACAATCACATTAATAAATATGGTTGCACAACTTTTCATATTCTTATTGGAATATAAAAGGTGGAAAATAGCATGGATTTACTTATATCAACCACATTTATTAATGTGGTTGTCCAAGTTGATAAGGCAAGGCACATGCATAAGGAGGATCCATAAACCATGGTTGATTATGTTTAACTATGGCTAAATATACTCAACAAAGTAGAGATAGCTATAATAGAATATGGGTGACTAAACCTAGGTCAACCTACTAAGTTTAGTAAACCTAGTAAGCTAGTAATCCTACTCAATGTAGGTAAGCCTACTAATCATACTAAATCTAGGTCAACCAGATAAACCTAGTAAATGTAGGTCAAGGAACCTAAGTAAACTTAGGTCAACCAAATAAAGCTAGTAAATGTAGGTGAAGGAACCTAGTAAACCTATGTGAACCTCCAAAATGTACATCAACCATGGTCAACCTAGTAAATCTAGTAAGCCTATTAAACCTAGTAAACCATGGTTAAGCTAGTAAAACTGGTTCAACCTAGTAAATCTAGTAGCCATGGTCAACCTAGTAAATCTAGTAAGCCTATTAAGCCTAGTAAACCATAGCTAAGCTAGTAAAACTCGTTCAACCTAGTAAATCTAGTAGTCATGATCAACCTATTAAACTTGGGTCAACATAGTAAACTAACAAACCTATTAAGCCTAGTACACATAGGTCAACCATGATCAACCCAGTAAACCTAGGTAAACACAACAAACCTAGGTCAACTTAGTAAATATAAAACTAATAAACTATGGTAAAGTTAGATCAATCTAGTAAACCTAAATGAACTTATGCTTGTATTAAAATTATAGTAGAAACACCCACAAGGAAAAAACCCAACCAAATTCCTCCTGTATTATAAATCAATTGTTCAGCAGAGATACAAAGTACAATGAGAGAATGAATAATTTCACCCAAATTTGGAGAAGATCTCTGATAGCAGTAGTTGATGCAAACATTGAATCACTTTGGCCCTAAGATCTACTCTTTCTCTTCAAGAATCTCTCTCTCTCTCTCTCTCTCTCTCTCTCTCTCAACTGTCAACTCTCTGTTTCTCAAGTTCAAATTCTCCTTTCACAAGCACAAGTGAGTATATCAAGTGAGGATGAGAGGCACAAATATATAGGAAGTGAAAGAAGGTCGAATTCATGAGGGAATAACTCCTATGCCTTGAGGAGGAGTTGCATATGCCAAAATAGGAGTGTAACTTATGCAATAGAGGAGAGGAGTGTAACTAATGCATTAAAGAGGTGTAAGAGGATTTTTATGATGAGTCATTAAAGTGTGTAAGAGAGTGTAAGAGGTGTGTAAGAGCATTATAGAGAGAGAGGAATGAAACCATTAAGAGAGAGAGTACCATATGCATTAATTGAGGGGAGTTACATATGACATGATTGAGTCTCATGATTGAGAGACTTGAATTTCTTTTTAATAATAATATAATAATATCATAAAGAGGATAATAGTAATAGTAATAATAATATTGATGATTAAGTTAAAAATTAAATAATTGAGATTGATTAAGGACAAGTTAAGTGATTTTCCATCATATATATATGATTACGAATTGATGGAAGGTGATTTACTATTTTTGGAAAGTCATGGTTGTAAAATAGACATGACTTCCTATTTTTAGAAAGTCAGTATATAAAAGTCCGAAATGAAATTTTATTTAAGGAAATTCATCACATAGCTACCAATTTTCAACACTTTTACACAATTTTGTGAGTATTAGAGTACTCTTGCATGGTATCGAAGCCTTAGTAGAGGTTCGATTTACTGTTTTGTGTTTGAGGGGCATGTCAGAATTTGACACTAACTTCATTGGGAATCAGTAGCAAGCACTTTGGAATCCGCCTTGAGACTAGGAGATGATAAAGAATTGGAAGTTTACTAATCACTACAAGTTTTTGTGTGAAGGAAAACCTCAACATGATATTAGAGTGGGTGTTTCTTGCCCTGCTAAATTCTTCTATGAGTCTCGTAATTTATGCACATCTAGATTGAATTATTTACCTCTCATATACCAATGTACTCATTAGTCAAATAACCATTGGTCATAAAGTAGGCCAATCATGAATTAACCATATTTTCTATGTTCATTGGTGGCAGTGACAACAGCGTGAGAGTTATAGCGTTGGTAGAGGCCTTGTATTAGGCTTGAATTATGGCATGGGAAACTCATGTATGGATCAATCAATTTGATGGAACTTTGACCTCATTGGTTCCTCAAAGGAGGTGGAACAATTTCTCTTGGAGTCAATAGCGTTGCCTTTTCTTTCTTTTTCTCTCCATGTCATATCCATCAACACTCCTTTTCCTTGTTCTTAGTGGTTTAATCCATGCTTTCATATGTTTATTTTGGGAAAGAAAATTTTATTATGGGGTTTTCAAAAAGGAATTTGATGATAAAAATGTTAATCTAGTCTTAATTATTTTTTCCCAAAAATGGTTTAAAATCCTCTATAAATGATTTCCATTGGAGAATGACCATATGTTTATTTTGGTGACATTTCAATGCATTTGGTGTCATTATGGTTAGTGGTTATGAAATGCCTGCTTGTTGGTTAGTCATGCAAATTTATGTGGATTATTCTGATTTGTGTCATGATTAGAAGTGTAAAGTTATTGTTGTTGTCACCATCAACCTTGTTTTGTAGTACTTTTGTTTTTATGGCTAGTGGAAATTTTTTTTCCAACTTGGTGTTATCAAAATGGGTAAAATATTGCCCTAATGAGGTCCTCCAGTTGTAGTGAGTCATGGTTCCTTTGCACGCAGATAATGCAACACTTAACAATCAGTTCCATACTACAATGGCTGAGAAAATTAGGAAGGTTGATCATCTGGAGTCAATGATGGGCACGTGTTTCCAGATGCTTGCAGATGATTTTTAAGAGAATATTAACCTCCATGGTGATTTTAAGGAGGAAGTTGAGGCCTTTCCTTACTCAAAAACTCATATTTTGAAGAAGAAACTTTGCAAGTTGGAGGAGGAAAAAAATCAATAGTTTGTTGAGGTTAGGTTTTTAAAACCCTCAACATTGGATCAATATCAAAATTTGGAACAATATTTTGATGCCTTGTTATAATAGTTGATTGAGAAGGATGAGGTTATTCAAAAGTTACAAGAGTCTAACCAACGCCTTAAGTTGGATGTCAATCACCTTTAAGATGCTGAGATGGAGACAATTGATGGCTCACCTTATTCCATGTTTCATGATGTTGATGATCATGACTCATCAGATGGATTTATTACACCTATTATTGAAAAACATACTGCTAATATTAGGTCCTAATTGATGAGAAAAATGGGATATACCAGTGGAGGATTTGGGAAGAATGGAAAGAACATCATTGTTCTTATTAATCCTGTAGTGAAAACATCAATAGTGGGTATGGGATACAATCTTGTTGTTATCTCATCACCTACATCCAGCTATGTTGAGACTCGATAGGTTATGTTTGTTGTCAAAGGAATTTAGTCTGAGGTAATAGAAGAAAATTATCCTATTGATTGTGATAAATAGATTGAAATCATTCCATATGATAGTGTTATTGCAACCAACTCTCACTTTATAGAACCAAAAACTGAGCCATATCAATGTCCTTCTATGGATTAATGGAAATTACTTAGGCATCAACATTCTTGGTCACATAGTAGCTCTACATTTATACCATTGTAGAAGACATGTTAAAGGATGAACCATCGACCAATGCCAACTATCAAGATCGATTGTGGGGTGGATCAATGAATGGTCATGGCATCATTTGAACATATGTTTGCATAATTCATATTGTTGTGCTTCATAGGTTGTGTAACTATACAAAGTTCCTCTTGTTTGATTTTGATTTCCACTGTTCCATCAATTATGTTTCGAGGGGGGGAATTTGTTAGTGACATACATTGCTGATTCACAGTATAATTTTGTTTTGGGGGGGGAAGTTAGATTATGAAAAATATTGTTATCATTGCTTTATTTTTGCTAATTATTGTCGTTTCTTGTGTTTAGTTGTTCTGATGGTGATAGTGTTCAAACAACTTTATCAGTGTTGTTATACCTTGTTTGCGCCAAGTTTTCCATATTTGCAAGCCTCATTATTTGTTTTTTGGTTGACGATGTTGCTTCTATTTGAAGCGTTTTTCTTGGTTCTTTACTAGCATCTATTTTCTCTAAAGCGTTTTTGGATAAGTTTATAGTGTTTTCCTCTCTTGTGCCTCTCCACCATTTCTACATTGGAGATTAACAAACCTCATTGAGGTTTCATGGCTCTCATCTTGATGGTTTTGGCACTTCAACATTTTGTACTTATTGATTGAAGCAAACCTTTGTTCTTGCCTTTAACTGGATTGTTTTGAGATCTATAGTTTTATCTCTATGATTATTTAAGAACTAGCATCTTTGTCTCTTTTTTTTTGGGGGGGGCAGGGGGGGGGTGGGGTTCCTACAATTTTTTTCTCCTTTTCTCCACTTATGAGAGTTTGTACTTGGGTACCTTATCAGGCCTTGTTGTCTAGACCCAATTTTTTCTTTATGTCTTCTCACTATGATTTGTTTAGGGGGGGTGTTAGAGTTAGTCTTTTCCAATGCTTGCTTTCCCAAGGAGGTAGCTATAGTGAGTTGTAAGTTTGCTCACATAGGGATTTGTATTTTCTAGTTTTCATAGTTATCCTTAACTAACACTAGGCCTCCTACATTACTATCTAAATGAGGTATTCTATGTACTTTTACATAATTTTGTGAGTAATAGAATACTCTTTTAGTACCAACCACTTAAACAATACAAAAGCTAAGATGAAAATTAAAACTAGCCATGCCACGGATACTACATGCTCATATTTGTTCATGGGTGTCATAAATTGTAACAAAGCTATATGTGCAACGAAATTGAAGTTGTAGTCATCATAACACATATTTTGACGCAGAAGAGGTGGGGGGTTGCAAAGACTATAACTCAATGTTTTAATTATGTGGCTCTTTATTAAACACAAATTATTTAGCACAAGTTCCAAAGATGTGCGCTTAAGTATTTGCTTGATAAATCATTCATGAGAGAGATCGTACTTCCTGGATAGCTTGAGGTCTACCTTTTAGCCTCGTGGTCCTATAAATCACGATCACAATATGGTTTAACTTTATCTGAGGAGAAGAGAAACATTTATTGGAATCCATGTTCAACATCTAACATGTTCATTTTTCTTGAGCTACAGGCAAACTCTATACCCCTAAGCACAGAGTGCATCTTTTAGATGTCTAAAACTGTATTTTCTTTTTGTTTTGATTTCCACAAGGATAAATATTGGGCAATGATACACATCTACAAACCTAAGTTGCAATTTCCATCCTCTTAAATATGGCTTGTTGCACATGAGAGTTGGCTCAATTCTCTCTTTTTATAATTTGTTGGGTATCGAACTTGGTTTAATTCCATTCGAATGATGAGCTAGGAAAAACTGATAGACCTCTAGGACATTAATAATCAACCATCATGACGACATACCCAATGTAACAAGCATGATAGATAAACTTGTCCACTTCACATGGGGAAATAACACATTTTCAGGCAAAGAAATAAAGCACACAGAGGATAATTGGACAAAACCTCAATTTATTTTATAATTCATAACAATATAATTATAGAAGAATATTCTAGCCTACATTCATACTTTACAGGGGCTCTCGTGCTCCTCCTCAATCTTCCCTCTCCAAGCTGCATTTTCTAAATTGGAAGATATAATATATATATATATAATAATATATATATATATATATTATATTATATATATATATATATAGACACACATACACATCACATACACATACACATACACACACACATTACAGTATATAATTTTGGCTATCTAGAATACCTCTTAACGAAACAAAGACTATTTAGAATCTGTCCCAACTCCTAAAATAATACCTAACACCTCATCCTATAATTTGTCGCTTTTACAATGGGCCACATGGTCAAAAGTTCCAACTCATCAAAATTCCTAACAACCTAAATTCTTTCTAGAATTTGGAAACTTGTAATTACATAAAAAAAATTCCTCCTTTCCGAATTTTATACAAATTATATTCGAGAGAAATCTCTTCCCCACATTCTCCATAGCTTGTGTTCAAAACGCGAATGGGAACAACCTTTTAGTTGTGAATCAAAATAACTAATGAAAATTGAAACTATGGATATTTTGCTACATGCTTTGGATTAGATTTTAAAAACTATTATTAATAATGAAAATCTACCAAGTGACGGTCTAAATAAATCTTTGAATAAAAATAAAATAAAATCATTACCTATTTTTTTTATTATCTTACAAACAATATTAAAATTCCAAAAACGTGATCATGATTCCAATATGGAAAACCTACAAACCCTTCATATTATATTTTGGATATCTAATATATATTAATTATACTTATTATCCATGTCTCATGGCAGGTATATAAAGAATTCAATTTTTTTTAAAACCTATATTAATTTGAGTTTTACCCAAAAACAAAAATTGCAAATTTTCTATAGTTTGACATTGTAGATGGGAATTTATTATTTTTCAACAATAATTTGATATATATCTTCAACTTGATTGGTTGGAGTTTTATTTTGTAATAATAGGAAGAGTAATGTTTCCATATCTTATTTTGTATTATTTCCATATCTTGTGAGTCTAGTGGTGTTTATATAATTACATTATTTTATTTTAATTTTATGAAAAAAATGGTATAATAATACTAATACTAATTTGGAAAAATAAAATAAAAAATCCTGACATAATGCACATGTGAGCTAGCTTTTTTCTTATTTAAAGTTAACATTAAAAAAAAATAAGTTTTCTACCTACCTCAATATTTTTATGAAAAAAATAGTATATTAAATTTTAATATCAACTATATAAATTTTTTTCTTGTGAAAAAATGTAAGTTTTTAACATTATTATATAATATAAATATAAGTTTCTATAGTGTAACAAATTCTTTTCTTTGTAATCCAAATATTATATATTCTTTTTATCACTTTGTATATTGTATCATGTCAATATAACCAATTTCCAGCCTGAATAATAAAATATTTAGGAAAATAAACTGAATAATAACATACTTATTTATAAAAACAATAAATTTAAGTAATATGTAATATGATGTGAAGTTTTTTTCCCCTAGGAAAAATAATAATCTCATTAATAAAAAGAAATTACATTTTGTAAATGCAAGTGAGCATATTCCAGAACATAACAGAGACTTGTCTGTCATTACAAAAAACTGAGATAAGTGTTCAAAACATTGTTACCTTTGTTCTAAGTAGGGAGGTAACATAACAATGACTGTAAGGAAATTGACTATATATAAAAATTGAAAATTCTATCAGACAATAAATATATACTTGTATGTGAAGTTTTATTTGATAAGATAATATATTTACTAATAAAAAATAAGTTTAACCAATGCTTTTTAGAACCATATGCATACAAATTAAGTTTTTTTCCCTGTGTTCATACATATAAAAAAATTATATAAGATAAACAAAAATTATAAATTTCATTCACATGGTTCTTTATATCCCCTACTACATATTAACTTTTTTCCTCTAACACTTCAATATTTTTTTTTTAAACATTTAAATTCCTTTCACACTAAAAAAAATAATCTTAAAATACATATAAATTTAATTTTTATTTACTATTAAATTTTAAGTAAGATTAAAACTGTAAATATCTTTAAACATTATTGAATCAACATTTTCCATTATATTAAATAGATTACCTATATTTTAAACTAGGTAACAAAAATAACAACTATATAAACTAACAAATGTATGAATATTTAATATATATTAATTATATGTATTACAGCCTATCCCTTACCTATATTAAAAGACATTGACCATATTGCACTCATAAATTTTCTGAATAGTCTTATTTGTACAATTCTATCAATATTAATTATATGTATTACAGCATATCCCTTACCTATATTTAAAGACATTGACCATATTTCACTCATAAATTTTCTGGATAGCCTTGCTTGTACAATTCCATACATGATGGAAACGAGTGACATTGAAATCTTTTGCTATTCCGATAATTACGATAGGGTTAAATACCTTTTAGTAATTTTTTGAAAATAAATTTAAGGATAAAGATAAAAGTACAATTCCATACATGATGGAAACGAGAATGTGAAGGTTTAAGTGTTTTGATTTTTTTTTTCCCAATTTTATCCGAAAATTAGTAAGAATTTGTTACAATTCTAAATTATAGTATGCTTTTTTTCAACCTTGTTTAAAATTTAATAAGAATGTGTTAGAATAACACCTTTGAACTATGAAATATACATAATTTATTACAAATTTGATATCATTTATTAAAAAATATAGAATTACAGTTTAGTTTAGTGATAACATTTATTCCAACTAATTTATGTGGTTTTGGATTGACGGTGAATGGGTACACTGGTAAAACACTCTTTGCGAGAAGTCATTGATTCAAATCCTCGTAAGTGCTTACCTAACAAAAAAAATAAAAACCAATAAATTAAACTACTTTAAATTAAACCCCACATTTATCCACTAGTCCCACATTTATCAACGGAGTTGTCTATAATGCGACTTTTTGGAGATTCCGGTGACGGAATCCGGCTGAAGAAATGAGGTTAAATCTTGATTTTTAGCAGTTAAAATGGTTTTTTAACTTCATATTTGGATTCAGCACCCTGAAAAACCCCTGGGAGCCATTGATTGTGCAGAAACTAGCTATGAAACTTGGGATTCCAATAAATTGCTGCCGGATCTTGACCGGAAAAATCCACCAAAAAAACTTTCAAAAAGTCGCGTTATAGACTACTGCTTTATCAACTACTCTACTGCAATTGCATGTGGACCTCCAGCGACTTCTTTATGGAGATTTTAGATTGAGGTGTAACAGAACTCCTTCACATTTCAGTCGCGTACTAATCCTATCGATAATATCTAAATTCAACAGCCCCACTCCTTTGTCGGTATAGAGTTTTTCAGATTGGGAAGTCCTCATTAGTCTCGGTCTCAGAGAACCTTCTCACGTGTCAGTCGCGTATTTTCGTATCCATAATATCCTACATTCACCAACCTACTCCTTTGTCGGTGTGGAGCTTTTCAGATTGAAATCTATTGTATGTTGATCCATATCTTGAAACAGTACATATGTGGAATATTTGTCATTTTTTCTTTTAATTGTGATCATTGACCTAACCAAATATATGTGTAAATCCCAATGGCATCATGCCTAAACTACCCTTTAGTAACTTTGACAAATGCTCCTTAAAGTACCCTTCAGTAACTTTGACAAATGCTCCTTAAAGTACACTTCAGTAACTTTGACAAATGCTCCTTAAAGTACCCTGCAATAACTTTGACAATGTTCCTTTGTCTATGCTGAAAAAGGCTGAAACCATTAAAATACTGATAGCCTTGGTTGAAATAATAGCCTCTGTTGAAAAAAATGAAGCCTGTGTTCTTTGGTTAGGCGGTGAATTAGCATGGAACAAGTTCATTCATTCACTTATATATGTTGTCATTTTCATTCCTACACACTTGATATTATTTTTATTATTAAGTGTATATTGTTTTCAGGAGTGTTTTTGATGCGTGTATAATGTTATCTACGTTAATTAATAAAATTAATAATATATTTTGAGAAGGATTTAAATAAAGAAATAAATTTTAATATTATTATAAAATTATATCAAAATTAATATTTAATATTATATATATATATAATATATATATAAAAGTTAGATTATTTATATTATTTTAAAAAAGATGGATAAAAAAATTAATTTTGTGTTATTAATCTGCAACTTGAGAAAACAAAGTACTAACATAAATTCAAAGTTTTCAAATTACTAAAATTATATATTGCTTAATAAATTGTCAAAATGAAACTATGACTAGTAGAGAAATTAAACTCTAAACTAATAAGAATGCTAACAACATTAATAGTAAAATGACTCTGCTTCAAAAGTTTGGCTCGCTTGGTGTTCATGCTATAAGAGAATCCACATGGACTAGTGGTTTTGGTTCAATATCCTTGTGAGAGGAAGAAAAGTCAAGATTTGTTAGGTTATTGACAATGGTTGTGTTAGATTGAACTCAAAAACATGGAAGATTTATAACTAGAAGAAAATCACTTTTAACTTTTCTTCATATATATAGAATATTATTAAGTTTATAAACTCCAACTGAAACTTCCATGGGAACCAACCTATGGGAGACACCAAGCCCCCAATTGAGCACCAACTAGGTGAATTTGTGGGCACCAAACCACATGAGACACTAATCCCCTAGGTAGTTGAGCACCAACTCAATAGGATTCATGGGCACAACCATAGGAGACTTCAGTCTCCAGTGGAGCACCAACTCTACTCCAAGTTATTCTTTGGATCTATTATGTGATATCCCTGGCCTAATTTCCCCGCATTATAAAAAATTCATGTACTTTGATTATAATTAAAAAGCCCTAAGAATTGGGGAACAAATTCCAAAGTTTGAGCTGGGAGGTTGCTTGGGATTTAAGAGATGCTTGACCTATTTTATGACAACCATTGAAGGTTGGTTGGTGTACCTGAAATGAACGAGTTTTCTAAATTAATTAAGCTGAAAAAGAAGGACAACGACCATGCTTTCCATGGAAAAATCTATAAGGTAGACAGGACACAATTAAATGAGAAATGGGTCGTATGAGTAGTTTGGTAGAAAGAAGTCAGCCAATAGGAAGTGGGGTGGAAGGGAGTGCTAACACATAGCATCCCCCATCACCATGCAGGATAGAACCATCATGGATGAGAAGGAAGGCATGAAAACATTGTTGGCCCATGCAACAAAATATGGTTGCAAAGGCCTATGAAGAATAAAAAGCATCCTTAGGGAAGAGAGAGACCAAGCATGAACTAACGAAGGAAGAGAGCATACTCATAGGGAGAAATGCCATGCATGGAGGGGAAGGAGATCGAAGACTGTTGTAGAAGAGAGACACAGAGAATGTAGAGAGAGAACCACTATGAAAGGATGAGAAAATAAATAATTTGTGATGTTATTAGAACATGGTGAAGAAGAGTCATTACTCAGTTAAGTGTTGCGAGGTGGAAGAATAACTCGCAAGTGAGGAAAACATTCATTGGATTCCCTATAAGACTAGAGGGTGGAGATGGTTTTATTTATATTCATATGACAACCCCAATCATGATTTCCTCATGAAATGAAAATGTAATTTTTTTTATAGAAATAAAAATTAAATGGGGACTGAGTCAAGGGACATATATTCCAGAGCTCAGGAGGTTGCTTGATTGGGATGTATATGGGTTTCTTGTGAAAAAACATGTATTTTTTCAAACAACCATTTAAAGGTTGGTTGGTGAGCCTTAACAGACCGGTCATGAATTTAATTGGTCTACAAGAGAAGTACACAGGCCCATGTTGCATTAGAGAAAACTCACAAGGCAGGTAAGACAAAATTAATGAAGGATGACAATGTTGATAGTAAGGACAAGGAGTCAATTCTTGTGTAGAAAAGTAAACAATAGGTAAGAGGAAAGCATTATAAATCATCCTTATAGTAGTCACAGAGAGCAGGGAGTTCAACTTCATTGAAGAAATCAAACAAACAGGGAACAAGTGTAGGAAGAGGAGGAACAACAAAGGAAAATGTTGCAGAGGAGAAGAGAAGAGATAGAGATAGTGAACTGAATTTTGTTGGCAAGATTGGTATGAAGATCCTTTCTCCTTAGTGAGGATAAATACTTATAGTGTCCCTAAAATGCCAGAGGGTGGAGATGGGTTTTCTCTATATTCCTTCAGTGGTGTGGGTGGAGTGTTGACATTATGATGCATATGTTTTCCTAGATTCCAACTCACTTGTAACATAACAAGTATATGGTAGCTAGATGAATCTACAGGTTAGATTAGAGGTGATAGAATGATGAAACGAAATAATGGGTCAAAGGTTTATGGATTAGAATCAGAAGCTTGATACAGGAAAATTTTTTGGCATTATGAATTAGGTGTTGTCCTTGATGGAAACCTACCTGATGAGTTGTCCTTGATGACAACCTATTTGATGAATCGACTATTTGATAAAGGTATAAACATGATGCATGGCAGTTGCGTTTACAAATGTGCCAAAATGCAAGGTAGTTCAAAGGAATCAATTCATAAATGATAAAGTGATGGCAACTCACAGTGTAACAAGTCAATCAAGAGGTAATAGAGTAATGGCACAGAAGAACAGGATGATGGGACAAAAGATTATAGATCAGAATTAAGAAATTGAGGAAAGAGAATGTTTTAAGTTGTATACGTTGTTTCACCTAGCCTAGGTCGCGTATACATGCGGGTACACAGAATAAAAAGCGCGTATGGGATGGAAAATTAAGGTTAAAGAACACCAAGGGTTCATACCATAGTATTAGTCCAAAATATTGAGCTGAATAACAGTTACTTGATCCCGTCTCAGAATAACATAGCTTCTAAGTGCTGTTTTGGTCTATGGTATTGACAAAGGCTCTAAGCATATAAGGAGGAGAAGATCAAAGGGCTAAATTGGAAAGAAAAAGGCTTTTTCATGAATACTTCTATTTGAAGTATATTTTGAGTTGTAAGGGCTATGGTTATCATATAGATCTAAAGCATCTTGTGCACCCTTGGATACAATGTTGGATTAAGATCATGAGATCTGAAATGACTTATCATTATATGATTTGATAATGGATAGGCTAGATCTGAGTGCTAACACATGTTTTATCCTTTAAATGCTATGATCTAGGTATATCTAAAGTCTTGAAAAGTTGCAAAGTTATAATTCATTATTTGCAGATCTATACACAGGTTTACCTTGGTGAAGGCGCGTATACATGCAGATTCGGCACTACCAAGTAGCATATGCAGAGGAAGGGCTTGTTTTTCAAAAGTGACTGATCTATCTGATCAGTGCCACTATTTTACTACTATTTGTCAATGATGTCTTCATTAGATCTGAAATTAAACTAATTGTATAAGGATATTGAGTCTAGCTGATTGATTGATTGAGTAAGAAGGGTGATTTTTGTTGTTATCTGTTTAGAACAATGTAATATGACAGTAGATCTTCAAAATGTCTTTGGTTAGTAAAATTTTGGTTCAAAAGTTTTGTGATTCAGTATCTTTAAAGGTATACACAGGTTGAGTTATAGAAAGTAGCGTATACACACAGGTTGTCCTTATTAAATTAACATATACATTCTGACATATGATTTTTGAGGTTATAGTTGGTTCTGGTTGTTGATGCAGTGTTCTGGGTTTAGTGATGTGTACTAGTTACAGTGATATAACTATTCTAGTTGATTGGTTGAATTTTGATTAAGTGTCGATTGATTGGGTTTTGAGAGAATGGTTGATTCAGTTATATAAGGAAATGGATGATTAGGTGATTTAGTTGTGTCAAAGGTTTCAGTGATTGTTTTATTCAATTTTATCGGAAGTTTCAATGATTGGTTGATTTAGAAATTGATGATTGGGTTTCAGTTATATCAGAGATTGATGTTTGGGTTTCACTGATTGATTGATTTAGATGTGTCAAAGATGGATGATTGTGTTACAGTGATGAGTTATAGTTTTATTTTCGGTATTGATCTTAAGTGTTGTTAATGGGTCCAATATAAAAATTTGATGACACATGGCCTACAAGTTATGATGTGTTGAAGCAGGTGAATCCAGTATGAAAATTTGATTTAATGTGGTCCATAGAGGATGCTGAGTGTTTGAGCCTTTAGTGAGGAAGTCCAAGGTTCCTTCCAATAGTAGTTGGTGATTAAATCAGGGGGTTGGAGCTCCCTTCTAGTAGCAGGAGGAGAATGAGTGAATGTTGTAGCCTTTTGCAGGTTGGTGCCTGCATACTAGTACAAGTTTATGCCAGTACAAGAACCAAGGGGTTATAACTCCCTTACAGTAGAAGTTGGAGATCGAGTGAACATTGCAGCCTTCTGCAGGTGGGTGCCTACGTACTGGTATGAGTCTGCACCATTACAAGATTGTAAAAATGTTTTTCTTTATATTAAAGAAGACAAAAATGACAACAATAGGTTATTTTCTCCCACATTGGGTTTCCGTCTTAAATTGTGGTGTTCATTTGTGTTGCTTATGTGTGATGGTTTAATTTGTTATTACAACACATGGTTATTGTTTATCTAATGTTTAATAAAGTACCGATGCACTGGATGAAGACCAACATATGATGAATTACCTGAACTATAAGTTCACTAAATATATGTTGGTTGTCTTAAGAACAATCACATACATACACAGGCTCCTTTCAATAAAGTCGCGTATAGAAATCTAAATATGGATGTAAAATGTAATTGATTTGAGAATACTGATTCACCCCCCACCCCCCCTTTTAATATTTTCCCCAAAAATTGGTATCAGACATGGAAAATTTTAGGGGCTAATCTTTGTAGACGAGCTAATTTTCCATGATTTTTCCCAAAAAAAAGATTTGCCAATTTCCATTTTTTATAAAAATTATTACCCCAAATTTTACAATATAAAGTTATTTTACCTTAAAAATCGCCAACATAGAGAGTATATATAAATTCATTATAAATTTGAATAATTTTACAAATACATCAATAAAAATTTTATGGTTTCCATATTAGGGACTAGTGAGATTCGCCAATGTTTCTAAACTTCAAGATAATTTTCCATCCTTAAAATTTTCCTTAGTATCAGAGCGATTCCTTTGGCAGAAGCTTGATCGCTTGAAGGAGATCTGTCGAGAAAATGGGAAAGAAACAAAAGAAGAAAGCACCTCAAAAGAAGAAGACATCTAAAAGGAACAGTGACAGTGGGATAAACGATTGGCTATTAGGTGGAAGCAATTATTCAAATGCAGAATCACCTTAAAATAAAGATGAATAGGAAAAATAACTATCATGTCCTAATTTTTGGTCCTTTGGTGATACATTTCTCTATTCGTTCAATATTGAAGATAATGAATGTGACGAAACAACTGAATTTTCCCTTATGGGTGAAAGTGAAAGAAATCTAATAGAGGAAAATGTTAAAAGGCTCATAGATAAAATTAGAGATCAACAAGATCTATTTGATAAAAGGGAATGTACCTACAAAGAGGAGGTTACCAGGTTAAAAGCTTAGTTGGAAGAAGGAAACAAAAGAAGGAAGTAGTATAAGGAAAAGGAAGATCAATGTGAAAGGTTGCAGGATCAAGTGACATCATTGATAAATGAAGTGAATGAAAATGATACAACAACCAAGGAACTTAAAGAAAGAACCAGTTACCGTGAAGGTCTTGAAGCTGAGGTCATCTCTCTAAAAGAAGATATTGAAAATTCAAATAAGAATAATGAGGAACTACATCAAGCATTTGAAGAACAAGAAAATGAGATTCTCAAATTAAGACAAGTGGAAGAAAGAAAAGTTGAAGAAATCATGAAGAAGCAGTATCTGGAAAAGGAAGAGCAATATCAGGTTGAGGTAAATATCCTAAAAGGTAAATTAGAAGAAAAGTATAAACTTTTACGATTTCCAGATAGTACTAATATTTTGGATAATATTCTTAGTAGTCAAAGATCTCCTAGCATCAAATCTAGTCTTGGTTTTCAAGAAAATGTTAAAGGTGAATCTAGTTCACAAACTGAGGCAAGGAATTGTGATGCAAAATCTGAAATGTTCAACAAGGAAATAAGAAGTCAACCCCATCAACAACCAAGGAAAGAAAGTCTTCAATGAAAATCATTTACTCCTAACTATAGAAGATCTAATTGATTCTTTCCTCTCATCAATAATGTTGAATGTTCTATATGTCATAATTTTGGACATGTTGCAGCCAGATGCAGAAGTAGAGTGTTTCAAGATAGTAAATATCTCACAGAAAGATCATCAACTTCCAGGTACTTTAAGGAATATTGTTTTTCTTGCAATATGTTTGGCCACAAATTCATTGATTTCTATAGAAGGAATATGAAACATATAAGGTGTTATGCTTGTAACAAGTTTGCTCATATACTGAAAGAATGGAGGGACAAGTCTATGGATCATCATAGACAATATTGTAAGCAATCAAATAAGCACATTTATATCAGAAAAATATGAAAAATATGGATCCACCAAGAATAAAGAAAAGGAAGATAAGATAAGACGTGATCTTGCTTTCTACTCATTCAAAGACGAAGATGATAGTGGATGTGCTCATCACATGACTAGAGACGAGAAAAATGGAGTCTCTGATGAAGAACCATCATGGTAATGATATTCTTGGAACTGATGTTTTAACAAAAGTTCTAGAACCAAGTACAGTTGGAATAGACTCAGGGGAGACTTAAAGTATGAAATTTTAGTTTTCCACTTTTCATACGTGGATCATATGAAGACAAGCCATGTATATACGCGAGTTCAAAACTGAACAGTTGCATATATGTTGGTTTGAAGAGGAAATAGTGGGACGAAATCAGGAAAAGGGTCTTGTTATCACTTAGGTTGTTCCCTGGCAACAGAAGGGAATACGGCCGAGGTAACCACTAACCAATCTTTTAGCTGCCGATCCTAGCCAATCTGCAACCAGAGAGGGCTCTCTCTTTGTGATTTAGATTTGTTTCATTATATGTTAGGCTAGTTATGAAGCACAAGTTTTTTTTGGTGTTTGGAAGATGACATTTAGTAGAAACAAGGCAGTAACTTGAGAGAAGTTCAGACCATTGGGTTGATGGAGTCTAGTGGAAATAAACTTCTGGGTATGGTTTCTTTGGCAATAGGAAAATTGCAGAGCAAGATAATTAAACACAGAACAAGCATTGAGGCTGAAATAGGATGAAATGAAGTGAAGAAATGAAAGGCAATCAAGAATCTTTCATTATGTTAACAGAGGGAAATTGTGTAAACATTATCAGGGAGCAATTAAGAATTCCTTGATGATATTTAGTGTGGAAGAACTAGGGAGACAAGAGAAATTAAGAATTCTTGCCTATGCTAGTCCTGTGGAAAACATAAAAAACTACAGGAATTGAACACAGAGTACAACAAAGTAAATTTTGGGTTATCCTTTTTTCCTGTAATTTAGAACATGGTATTCATATGATAAATAGAACACAAATACAGTAACTCAAGAGTAAAGGAAACTTACTGATCCATGCATCAACACAAGAATTCTGCAATACATCCTTCAGCCATCGATTCCACAACCAGCAAATTCATCAACACAACATCCAACAATTTTATTTCAGAAGAGTTCTCAAAATTTACAGAGCAGGTCCAGAATGATATTCATCAGCCAACACTAATACATCTCTTTTAAAAGTATTTATAATAAGTTTACAAAATATCCCGTAGGGAAATATCAAGACATAAATTTATCCATCTACTTTGGCAGGGGCAATAACTGATGTGGAAAATTGCGTAGCAATAAATGAGGAAATAACTGTGCAGTACTGACTGCTCTAGGTGTCTTGTTATTGTTGACGTTTTGGCTCTGATAGTCGGTCGATGGCTGCTTCTCTGATTTGCGTTCCTGATGTGTTGTCATTTGCCACCTGTGCCTGAGTTTCCTTTTGGCGCGAATTCCCTTCTTGGTTGATTTGATCTTCTCATAGGAGACGCTGATATTACCTTTTACTTGTAATGCAGACAATTTACAAAAAGGAGAACCACACTACCTTGGTAAGACCTCCAGCATGCTCTGCCACCATTGATCTGTTGGTAATTGATGCTTTCTCAATTTAATTAGTGTCTCATTAGCTTCAGTGTACCTGTAATAATTTGGCTGAAGATCAAAAAGATGTGCTACCTCATGCTCAATAAAAAACAAACTTTCTAGTTTATCATATAAACTTTGTCCAGAGGGAGGCACTGTCTCTTCTGAGCTGCTTGATGATGCTGTAATTTGATTTTGCACATAGGTATTTAGCCTATGAGCATACTGTTCTTGTTTTAACAGCCTCCCATTGCTAGTGACTAGGCTAGGAAAAACTTTGCTCTGTAATATTGCAAATTTATGTCTGAAGGCTTCTATCTCTGTTTGCATTTCTTATCATTTTATTTCTACAGTTTGAACAAAATTCCTCATAGTTAGCACCTTCTTAACTCTCAAAATAGTCTTTGTCCTATTATGAATGTCTAGAGATGCTAATTGTTCACTGGTATGAGTGTTCAAAAAATGAATCATTTGATTGGCTTGCTCCTGTTTGTTTGCCAATAATACTCTGGCCTTTTGAGTTTCATATTGAGCCACCCCTATCAACTCTATCTAGTCAAAAATAGTTTTTATTGCTATCCATTGATCAACAATAGAATGGCCAATCTTATCCCACAAAATGGTCTTGATTTCTGTCAGAGTTCTATGAAGAGTGAGGTCCTTCTCCAAGGCTTTTATCTTATTCTCTAGGGCCTTCACTTCCCTTGTCTTCTCAGCTACAGTCATTTTTGAGTTTTCATAACTAACCTCCATTTTGGCTAGTTTTTCCTTGGTTTCCTTTAATTCTGCCATTTGGATCTCCAAAGCCTTTATTTCTTTCATCATCTCTTCCATGCTCAGGCTGGCCTCTTGTATTGTTGTTGCTATAGTTGCTGCTGAGGTCAAGGTACCTGCTATTGATGCTGGATCAATGGGAGGGGCTGTTATGATGACTGCTAGAGGAGGAGCTGTAAGAGTTGGAGCTATTTGAGCTGGTTGAGAGGCCAACTCCTCTTGTTTTCCTTGTAGAGCTGCTTCCAAGGCTTTCTCTGTATCCAGCAATCTTTGGTTCATCCTCATCAATAAACTGACCACATCCCCCTCTTCCTTTTGTTGTGCCACCTCTGTGGTCTGAGGGTGTATTGTAGCTGGCAGCTTGATTTGTCTTCTTAAGGGTGCTGTGTCTTCCTCCTTCTTTCTTATTAAGGCCTGTGCGCCTTTGGGATCCTTGGGATCATGTCCCAATTCTATGATAATTTCTTCCAAGGATTTTATTCTATTATCCTTGGCTAATGAGGAGGTTGTTTCCAGCTCTAATTGGGTAGAAGTGTTATACAATGAGTTTTGCAGTCTATGAGCCATTAGTTCTTTGTCTGCTAAGGTGGAGTATACCATTTCTCCAGCCTGTTTGTGTAACACAATCTGGTCTATTGTGGGGATGTCTTTAGCAAGAACTTTCAGATTAGTCCTGATATAATCTGCAGCTGACTGTGGCTGCTGTATAGTTGGCCTGAAGTGACTAAGGGTCATCTTCCCTGCCTGGATATCATAGGCTACCATTAGCCTTTGTTGATTGGTGGGATCCATTCTTAACAATTGGTTATACAGCTAAAACCTCACTAGTTCATTTCTAGCTTTGATTTCTGTGAATGCTCTCTTGATATCAGAGCCTTGCTTACTCTGTTTCTTGGTGGATGTAACCTCCACACCAGGTTGTCTCTCTTGCTCCTGCTGAAATGAGCTAGTCGATGTTTCCAAAAATGGAGGGATCTGCTGTTCAGAAGTTCCCTCACCCCTAAGGTTGCTTGTTGTTTCTTCCGTGAACTCTTCCTTAGAGTATGGGTTTAGCCTTTGTCTCTTCTCAGCTTTTTGATCTGTAGATGCCCATGTAGGTGTCTCTTCTGGTCTATCCCTCTTTTTGGCTCTTTCCTCATTGTGAGGGGTTTGTAGCATAGGGATCTCGACTGCCTTTACTTACATTGAGGGGCCTTGTTCTTGACCCTTTTCCTGGACTGTAGATGGTTGTTCTGCCATTATATCCGGCTGCTCTGAATGCTGTATTTCTTTACCTTTCCCTGTAGGTGGAGTGGTTTCTTGAGCCGGCAGTTGTGAAGGTGTAGCAGCTGATGTGCTTGCTCCAATATGTTGAGGCTGTGTGAAAGGGACCCGTGCAAAATAATCCAGTTCAATTCTCTTCTCATAGTCTTTCATTTCTTTTTCTAATCTTTCTTCTTCAGTAAGATCTTCAATTAGTGTGCCCTCTACCCATTCCTATCGATTAACATATTGTTCAATGTGAGGGATTGGCTGGTGCACATATCCTGAAGCTTGTTTTTGACTCTTTTATAGCTTATGAAATGTTCAGGGTCATATGGTGCCCAACAAAAGCTTTGTTTCAGCATTACTTCATCTCTTAGCATCTTGTTTGCATCATTCCAGGCTTCTTCCCTCTTATTGAAAACAAAAGGTCCCAATTTATGTCTTATCTTGAGCTGTGCCTTTTTGTTTTTGCCATGGAAATGAGTCAAATCTGCACTACTAAATTGCCTGAAATATTCCAAGGCAAAAAGTCTCATGGGGACATATTTTGGCAGCTTGTAGGGGGATAATTCACAACCATAAATCCTGATCACTCTATGGTTTTGGTAGAAATACCAATCACCAATGTTGTAGCCCCTTGAAAGACGTAAAATTCTCTGCATTTCAGTAGTGAGCCTGCCAGGAGGAGTCAGCATCAACAGGCAAGTGGCTGGGTAAATGAACATGTCAATAAACTCACAATATGTATAAAGTGAGAGGTGAACTTCATGGAAAACTGAGGTCCAGAAAATGACAGATCTCCTCTCTCCTTTGGAGTCTAGTTTCTTAAGAGGAACTTGGAAACTATCAGGATGATAGTATAGAAGCAGATGATATATATAGGATGTATACTTGAACACTCTTTCTCTCTCCAACATCATAAACTTCTCATCGATTTTGTTTGCTATGAAGGTGGCATACTCATACATGACAGCAGGGGGCTATCCTGGAGTGAATATGGACATTAGCACAAATACAGTTTCATCAACAAACTCACTAGTTTTGCATCCTAGAATGTAGGATATCATGTCTATTAGGAGTTTCCCTGTCTCATTGAATGAGACTTGATGATAAGGTGGAGGATGATCAGGCTGGCACTGTGGTTGCATAAACAACTGACCTAGTCTTTTTATTTCTGAGCTGGGCAGCTTTGCACCTTGATCAAGCAGAGGAGTTTCATGGTGAGAGGAACCAGAGGCTGAATTGGCTCAAAGTTCAACATCTCATTTATGGACTGAGGAGTAATATAGAGCAGTACAGATCCAGATGGAGTGAGGATTGCTCTTTGCGTGGGATCATATTTTGCACAGCATAGATGAATGAAATCAGGCAGCACATTGACTGAAGGGAGGTAGTAGATAGGAATGTTGGATTCCCAGATTCTCAGGACATCAATGTTATTTCTGTGGCTATTTCTAAATTGGCAAAAGGTTTGTAGGTGAGACTTGAGACCCATCATGTCCTTAATCTGGAAGTCCCTATCTGCCATAGGTAACCATTCCAAGTCCTTATGTGGTGAATTCAAGGGTGCAATGTTGAGAGCCACTAGAGCCTCCATGCTTCAATTGTTTGTGTTTTGACTGGAATGTAGGTTTATGAAACAACAGAAAAGAGAACTCTGGCTCTAAGGCTTTTGTCAGGATCTTGCAGACTGAGTTTTATCTTGTAGTCACCTCACTAGGTAGCATTCATGGTGGAAAAGGCAAATTATGTAAAATGTATTGGGGAGGCTGGATAAAACAGTGAAAATGGCCTCCTTTTGCGGGTGATTTGACAAATTAATTCATCATTTGGACATTTCTTGGATTCTTTTTGCAGAGGAAGGATGCAGATAGGTGTTTTTGGAAAGAAGTTTGGCAAATTCTTGTTTTTATCAGCTAGTTGTGCTCTTACCTAGGGTTATAAACTGACTCTGTTAGATTTGTGAGTGGAATTCGGGAAAAAGAGCCTGAATTGTAGCTCGACGGGTGAGTTTGCAGAGGGAACGATAGTTTAACAGGGTTACTATCAACCAAATGGGTATAGTGGTGATTTCAGTGCAGAGGTACAGGGGCAGGACTATGTTTATGGGTGGAATTCTGGTCGTACGGACGATTCTTACAGAAAAATTTGGAAAGAATAGGGTTTACAAGTGAATTCTGGGTAAATACCTGATATATGGACGCTTGGTGCGAGTTTCGGTTGCAGACTGAGCGGAGGAGGCCAGGTTTTCCGAACGGATTTGCCTGGGTGGCAGACTGTAACTTCGATGTTGAAATGGACGTAATTTGCATGCACAGGGTGTGTAAGCCAACCAAACAGAAATGAACAAAAACAATTGATTTCCTGAGTTTTTATCAAAATTTGGACTTTTCGAGCTTTTGGCGCTTTTAGGGGATGACGTCAGCATGACGTAGCTTTTGTCTGGTAGTGGAGTAGGGAAGGTGACATGGTTGCTGATGTGGTCACTGACATGGGGGATGACATGGCAGAGACGGGGGATGAACAACAGCGCGGGTGATGACGTGGTGCTGACGGGATGGTGACACGGGCGGTTGGACAAACGGTGGTTTATGGTTTCCATCGGACCGCCTCTGGTATGGGGGCAGTTTATGTCAGAGCGGGCCCGATGCAATGAGAATACGACAAGTGTCCCTAGGTACGGCAAGAAAACCGTCGTCCATCAGGTACTAACGACCAGACATCGGGGCACCTCCGATATGGATGAGGGCCGTTGGACCTGAAGAACGTGATCCAATGGTGGACGGGAAGGTGAGTTGTCGGAGGTTTATGAAAGGAGCGCGTGCAATACTTTAATGTTTTTATAATGTTTGAAAGCTTAAAAACTTTGGGTTATCGGTAAATGCGGATATGATATTTTAATTAACCAAACAGTAATTAACCCAGTTTATTGCGCGGCGGGTATGGTTATTTGTTTGACCAAAGGTCTAACAAATCCTGGTGGGGCACGTGGTGGGTTGTCATTGGGCCTAGGTGGACCAATGGCTCCCAAGGATTTTTTTTTTTTTAAAACATAGCTATATTAGCGGGGGCGGGATATGTATAGTGTTTTTTGGGGTTTTTGCTTTTTATATATAGTAGGGGTAGGGAAACTTTATATAGGAGTTATATACTAAAGTTAGGGTGCTAATATGACAAATGATAGGAAAATGCTAAGTTTATAAGACAATACTTAGATTTTTTAGGAAATGAAAGGGAAATGGGATGATTATGTTTACACAAGAAATGTGCCTTGTGTTGACCAGGTAAACACAATGTTTTGTTTAGTAATTCTCAAAAATGAATTGGATTAGGACTATTTAGCATATCTCAATATCCCTAGGGGATGTTAGTGAAGTTTGTGGGGGAAGTGAGAGGGGAAGTCAGTCATGCTCCACTGAACTTGTAGCCACTTTGCCATGATGCTTATGATACTTTTTAAACTGAACATCACTCTACTTTCTGCAAACTCATAATATCTGCCTACCCAACCTAAAACACCTAACATTTTTTCTTCCTTTAATTGGGTGCATTTGAACTAGCAAACCCTTCTTTTTCTCTTTTCTTTTGGCTGCCCTCCTATCTAAATCTATCCTTATTTCTACCAAGGGATCAGATTGAGTAGTTGGGCCCTTTAATTCTCTATCTCATCTAGTGATCTGCCAAGCTTGAACTGTTTGAACATATCTTATTCTCTATTCTAAAACAAGAAATTTAAACATGATCTAGCCAGGGTTAAACTGTCTGAACTTGCTATACAACATGTAGTAAAGTGGTAGCTTTTTTGACAAACCACTTCCCTGGTCTTTCTTTGGGATTCCTTTCCTTTCTCTTTATCTTGAATTTTGATTTATTGATAATATGGAACCTTTGCAGCATGGAAAGGATGATCAAATTTGGTATTTCCACAGTGAATCATGAAAAATGACACCTATTGGTATAGGAACCTAACAGTGGCTCCACTTGGGGATGGTTTTTCCAAGGGAAAAGCCAAGTACAGCAGGTCAGATGGCCTTATTCTCAATTCTTGCTGTGATTTGAAGCTTCCTTTTGCTGCATGCTAACCAATTGAATCTTTGTGGCATGGATGCATTTCTCATAAGCTGATCTGAACCCAACTGCGGCTCTTTCTTTGATGGTTGGTCAGAATTGTTTGCCATCATCTCTACTTTTCCCTTGTTCTCTCTTGATTGTTTGTGGTAAACTCAAAATATATACCAAGGGTGGTATAGTTGTTTGCTTTTTTCCTCAAAATTTGCTGCATCTTCTTTCCTATCCTATTGCTGAAATGAACTGCTAAAATAAACACTTTTTATGTACAAAATACATTCTTGTTCTGTTTAACAAGGAGGATTAAAATAATGCTTGAGAATTTGCCCATTGACTGGCCCTTCCTGAGCTTCTGTGCCATCCAAACTCTTCAAAAAATAGGTGTTGTTTCCTTGTACAGCCTGGATGACAAAAGGGCCTTTCCATAGGAAATCAAATTTGCCATGTTTTCCTTTGTCTTCCCTTCTAGAATCCCACTTTAGCACTTTGTCTCATGTGATGAAATCCTCAGCTTTTGTTCTTTTTTCAAAAATCTTCTTGAGTTTATCTTGTAGAACCTGAGTTCTTTGATATACTTCCTCTCTAGTTTGTTGCAAGTGGATAGTTTGATTGATTCTCCTTTGGATGTCATTGGGTTCTGCTTGTAACTCTTGCAACAATTTGATCACAGGGATTCCCAAGGATGAGGGGAACACAACATCCATGCCATAAACCAATTCATATGGGTTGGTTCCAATAGACCTTTTGGTGGTCAATCTATCTGCCCACAGTGCATTTACTAACTTTTTATGCCAGTTCTTTTTGTTCTCCTCCAAGACTTTTTTGATAATGTTGATCAGGATTTTATTGGATGATTCTGCTAGACCATTACCTTGAAGGTAATAGGCTATGGAATGACCTAAGGTAATGTGGTATTTGTGGCAAAAACTAATCATTCTTTTGGACTTAAAGGCAATAGCATTGTCTGTAATAATCTTCTCTAACAGCTAAATCTAGATAGGATATTGGTTTCTAAGAATTGCATGATGATTGAGTCATTGGCTTGCCTAGAAGGGATAGCTTCTATCCATTTGGTAAAGTAGTCTGTGGTAGTTAAAATCCACTTGTGTTGTCCAGAAGAGGAAGGATGAATTTCTCCAATGAAATCTAAACCCCATTGTTGAAACAGCCTTTCAATTGAAATGGGTTTGAGAGGTAAAGGTAACAGCTTCCTTTTGCCTTCAAAGATCTGGCATTTATGGCAAGAAACTACAAATTTTCTCACACCAGCGAATAGGGAGGGCTAGTCAAAACCCAGCTCTTAGTATTTTATCAGTTGTGGATTTCCAATATAAGTGTCCTCCACAGTCCCCTGCATGAAATTCCTTGAGTATTTTGTGAGTTTCATCCTGAATTAGGAAATTAAGTAAAATACCTTCACGATTTTTCCAAAATAAAACATTTTCTATAATACAAAACTTTGAAGCTTTCATTTTCAAGAATCTCTTTTTAGTTCTGGATAACCCTAGAGGAGCTTGCAGGTTTAACAATACAAAACATATATCAGTGTACCAAGGTGATTGTAAAAAGGCTTGATTGATCTGTGGAGTCACCATCTCCTGTTCGTTATCCAGTTCATTGATGTCAAGGGTTTGAAAGTTGGTTTCAGTCATTAATTTAGCTAACCCTTGTCCCTTTATGAGTTTTGTTGGTTTGATTTCAATGTCATATTCTAGAATGTTGGCTATCCATTTGCCCCTTTTACCTTCAATTCCCTCTTGAGCTAGAATATCTTTGACCACTACATTTGGAACATAGGCAATTACATGAGAGTACAAGATATAAACTCTAAAATCCTTTATGGCCTTTATAAGGGCATAGGCTTGCTTCTCCATGATTTGGTATTTGATTGGAGCATCTCTAAGTGATTTGCTGAAGAAAGCAATGGGCTTTTCACATCCTAGGTCATCTTATTGTAATAGGATAGCAGCAATAGTATGCTCAGATGCAAAGGAAAAGATTATGAAATCTCTGTCAAACTTGGGGCTTGTGAGAACAGGTGTTCTTGTTAGTGCTATTTTGATTTCCTCAAAGGCTTGTTTAGCTTCTATTGTCCATTTAAATTTAGAATCTTTCTTCAGCATATTATTCAACAGTCTAATTAGCTTGACCAAATTGGGAATGAATCTTCTTAGGAAATTGATCTTCCCTAGAAAGGCTTGTAATTCCTTGATGTTTCTTGGGTGAGGGACTTGAAGAATAGCTTGTATTCTGTCTGGATCAATTCTTATTCCATCTTTAGAAATTATGTGACCTAGGAGTTTGCCTTCTTCCAGGCCAAATAATGTTTTCTTTGGGTTCAATGATATGTCATATTTTCTGCAAATTAGGAACACTTGCCTCAAATGATCTAGGAGTTCTTGGTTTGATTTTGAAAAAGCAGTGAGATCATCAAGGTATATGACTAAAAAATCATGGATCTCTTTAGCAAAGGCTATGTCCATTGCTCTTTGAAATGTGGCCCATACATTTTTGAGTCCAAAAGGCATCTTCACATATTTAAAGGTTCCCCAGGGTGTTGTAAAGGCAGTTTTATCTTGGTCATCTGGGTCAAGTAAGATCTGATTAAATCCTGAGAATCCATCTAACAATGAGATCCTTGAAGCACCCACTACCCTTTGTAGAATGTGATCCATCTTGGGTAAGAGGTAGTGGTCTTTGAGAGATACTTTATTCAAATTTCTCAGGTCCACACAGAGACTTATCTTTCCAGTCTTCTTTCTAGTGGGCACTAGATTTGAAATCCATTCAGAAAACCTAATAAGTGCAATTATTCCAGCTTGATACATTCATTTGACTTCCTTTTCAATAAGGGGAAGGAGGACTGGATTAATCCTTCTCAACTTTGGTTTAAAAGGTTTTTGATTTTCTTTTAAGGGTATTGTATGTTAGATAACAGAGGTGTCATAGAATTTTAGATCCTCATAGCTCCATGCAAAGACATCTTGGAACTCTGTAAACAACTTAATGTATTTGACTTTTTGGTCAGGAGGCAATGTTTTGGAGAGTTTTATCATTTTGGGATTTTCTGTGGTTCCAATGTTGCAGTCTTCAATTTTTGCATTTAATGGTTGCATATTTGGATTTCTTTGAATGTCATTTGAATCAAATATATCTTCCAATGGAGTCAGGCCTGTGGGTAGGACATTGTCCTTCAGTTCAATTACTTCAAATTCTCCCTCAGTTATTTCATCAAAATCCATTTGTTTTAGCTCTTGCAGATTTTTGTCATTAAAATTTGTTGGATGCAAAATCAAATTTGCTGCTTCAGCTAATATATTTTGCTCCATTTTGTCAATTGGCTATTGATCATCAATAGTGCTTGTGTCTATGTTTGTACTTGAGAATTCTTCTTTTAAAGTGAGGAAATTATTGATTTGGGTATCATTCTCAAACACTTGCCAATTTTTCACATTATCTGGGACAACAGGTCTGTGTTTGATCTCAGCAGTGAAGTGATGATTGGACTCAAATGGTAGCTTGCAAGTGCCGGAAAAGGTTGCCAAACTATGTGCATGTAGGTTGCGTTTTCTTGGAATTTTGGTGAGCTGTGATTCCAAGAAGGTGTTTAGTATTTCCATGGCTGCACCCCTATAAGCTCTTAGCCTAAGATCATTTGTAACAAACTTTCCCTTCATCTGTTGTATTATCAAATCTGAGTCCCCTAGAATTGAAATCTTGGTCACCCCTAAACTTCTCATCAATTGAAGTCCCAGCAAAAGGGCTTCATATTCAACCCTATTGTTTGTGCATTTGAAATCTAGCCTATATGCATGACCCTGAGCATGGTAATTTTGTATGTTGTGTATCCAGATCCCTGCCCCTGCTCCCAATTTGTTTACTGATCCATCAAACTCTAAGTACCATAAGATTTGTTGATCACCACTAGTCTCAGGAGTTTTGAGAACTTTCTTAGTGGGCAGTAGATTTGAATTTTGTAGCTGATATGATACGTCTTGTTCACTTGTTACATCAATCACATCAACAAGTTTTTGGTCCTGCTCACTGGATTGTTCATTTATGTTCATTGTCTATGCTATTTCTAGGAGTTTGGCCTTAGTTTTGAGACACATCTCAGCATTGTATAAGATAAATGAAACCATATCAGAATGTATAGAATAGATGGGAAAGTTTTGGGGTTTCTCTTGACTGCTAACCACACATTTCATCAATGTTTCTTGGTATAATCTCTTTGGGTGACCAAAGACTGAAATGGTGGCATATGACATATCTAGTTGCAAAGATCCTTGGAGCTTTGCACCCCAAGATCTAGATAAGAGCATGCCATATTTGGGTGGGATATCGGCCACCACCACATCCATCAAGATTGTTTTGGTTGGATATTGCATTAAAGATACACAAAGGTCTTTGATTAGGCCTAGACACTTGACTTGGCTGGAATCAAGTGAGAACAAGTCCTTATATAGCCTTGTGATGTCTAGATCTAGCTTTTCCATCACTGACTTGGGCATTAGATTATGGGAAGCACTTGAATCAAACATTGCATTATGTAACACTTTGTCATGAATGTTCAAGATCACATAGAATGGAGGAACTCCTCCATCTACTGTCTTACCATTGACTTCAGGACCAAAAACCAGCTCTGGTTGGTCATCTAGGACATTGACTGCATCCCTAGTCTCTGATATTTGAAGGGACCTATTAATATGTTCCCTGTAGACCTCATGTTTAGCCAATTCTGACAGTGGCATGGCTATTTTTATCTTACCTATTTCTGTTTCTAAGTTGAAAGGTTTTTCTGCTTGAACTCTTGTATTGTGGACAGGAGACTTTTCCTTTTTTGTTGTGTTTTCCATGTTCTTTTCTTTATCAGGACTACTGTAAGGAACTGCATTTGCTTTGGAATTTACTACATCATATCTATTTAAACTTTCTTTTGGAAAGGAGGAAAAAGATCACTGATTGTTTGATGGTTCCAGGTCTGAAATATCCTCTATGATGGGCTCTTTTGGATTGAGGTTTGTCTCAGCAGGGAATTCTGTGAGGGGAGAAGTATCCTTAGCTCTCTTGGGCTATTTGGTATCTTTCAATTTGGTAGGTTCAGGTACATTTATTGTTCTACTTCTCAATTTTTATTGCTTATGAACCTCATAGACTGCTGCATCATAGCCTTCTTTAAAATCAAAGTATTCTCCAGACTTGGTTTGAAATTGTTTTAAATTATGAGCCTCTTGATCATCCCGTGTCAGGAAAATTTGTTGCTCACCGTTTAAACCCATTAGATTAATTTGTGTGTCCTCTGTAGGTTCACTAGAGGTTGAGGTTTCAACATAATTCTCTTGAAATGGGGGTCTGAAATTCTGATTAGGGCCAGTCCTTCCAGCATTAGGGTTTTGATTCTTTCTAAAGTTTGGGCTTCTTGTTGTGTTACTTCGTTGTCCTTCCCACAATGATTTCCTTTCAATAGTCTCCACTCTATCTCCTAATCTTTCCATACCTTTAATGATTGCATCTAGCTTTTGCTCAAATGCTGAAGGTTCTTCTTTGAAAGTTGTCCTTCTTTCAGTTCTAGCCCGGTTTCGTTTAGCAATCAAGTTTGCCTCTACACTAACAACTATATTCTACATGTCTGCTAAGCTTAATGGGGGTCTTTCCCTCAGCTGATATGCCATGTCCGAATCAAATCCATCAGGGAATTTGATCAAGGCTAGGTCAGGGGGAGGTCTAAGGTTCTGAGGAATGGCATTATAGACATTATTGAACTTGGCACAATAGTCTTGAACGGTTTCTTGTGGGCCCCTTTTTAAGTTGTCATATTCAGTTAAAATGTGTAAAGGGTCTTTCTTCTTTTCCCATTTGTTTAAGAAGGATTGATATAGGGCCTTTGGATTGGCTATAGAATTTGTAGCAAGTGCTCTAAACCAGGTCCTCACATCACCAGTTAGACTTTGGACAAAGATTTTCATTCTCACATCATCATCATCAATTTCATAGTTCTCAAAATAATCTTGCATTTTCTTGGTTTGTTGTTGAGCTGTATAGGAGCTAGTACCATCAAAGTAAGTGATTTTGCTTTGATAGTCTTGAGGCGTAGCCCCTGGATTGGCAGACAACTGCAAAGGAGCATAATGGTTGGCCATATTTACAGGGATAAATGGGACAACAGGAAGGAATAAGACGACTGGAACAGGGGGGACAGAAGTGGAAATATGAGTGGTGGATGGGGGAGTGGAAATAATACTTTGAGGTGTGGATGAAGAACTTGGAGAGGCTGTAGTATTGACAGAAAGGATCGTTGCTCTCTTAGGGGTAACCTTAGATTTTGTAAGGTTTTGCTGAAGTATATCAAGGTTTAAATCAACAGTTTCTAGACTTTCTTGCCTCTTAAGGGTTTTGGGGATCAAGTTAGGATTTTCAAAGATAGTTGGGGGATTAGGATCTGGATTTGATTTGGTGTAATGATTTTTCTTTTTTGGAGCCATCTTCTAAATCTACTTTTGGTATTTTTCCTTTGAATATGTTTGAAACAAGGAGACTGATCTCTTTTGATTCAGTTCCCCAGCGGAGTCACCAATAATGTTATCACTCAGGTTGTTCCCTGGCTCCAGAAGGCAATACGACCGAGGTAACCACTAACCAATCTTTTAGCTGCCGATCCTAGCCAATCTGCAACCAGAGAGGGATCTCTCTTTGTGATTTAGATTTGTTTGATTATATGTTAGGCTATTTATGAAGCACAAGTTTTTTTTGGTGTTTGGAAGATGACATTCAGTATAAACAAGGTAGTAACTTCAGAGAAGTTCATACCATTGGGTTGATGGAGTCTAATGGAAATAAACTTCTGGGTATGATTTCTTTGGCAATAGGAAAATTGCAGAGCAAGATAATTAAACACAGAACAAGCATTGAAGCTGAAATAGGATGAAATGAAGTCAAGAAATGAAAGGCAATCAAGAATCTTTCATTATGTTAACAGAGGGAAATTGTGTAAACATTATCAGGGAGCAATTAAGAATTCCTTGATGATATTTAGTGTGGAAGAACCAGGGAGACAAGAGCAGTTAAGAATTCTTGCCTATGATAGTCCTGTGGAAAACATAAAAAACTACAGGAATTGAACACAGAGTACAACAAAGTAAATTCTGGGTTATCCTTTTTCCTGTAATTTAGAACATGTTATTCATATGATAAATAAAAAACAAATACAGTAACTCAAGAGTAAAGGAAACTTATTAATCCATGCATCGACACAAGAATTCTGCAATACATCCTTTAGCCATCGATTCCACAACCAGCAAATTCACCAACACAGCACCCAACAATTTTATTTCAGAAGAGTTCTCAAAATTTACAGAGCAGGTCCAGAATGATATTCATCAGCCAACACAAATACATCTATTTTGAAAGTATTTATAATAAGTTTACAAAATATCCGATAGGGAAATATCATGACATAAATTTATCCATCTACTTTGGTAGGGGAAATTACTGATGTGGAAAATTGCGCAACAATAAATGAGGAAATAACTGTGCTGTACTGACTGCTGTAGGTGTCCTGTTATTATTGACTTTTTGGCTCTGATAGTCAGTCGATGGCTACTTCTCTGATTTGCATTCCTGATGTGTTGTCATTTTCCACCTGTGCCTGAGTTTGTTTCACCTTTTGGTGCGAATTCCCTTCTTGGTTGATTTGATTTTCTGATAAGAGACCCTAATATTACCTTTTACCTGTAATGCAAACAATTTACAGAAAGGAGAACCACACGACCTTGGTAAGACCTCCAGCATGCTCTGCCACCATTGATCTGTTGGTAATTGATGCTTTCTCAATTTAATTAGTGTCTCATCAGCTTTAGTGTACCTGTAATAATTTGGCTGAAAATCAGAAAGAAGTGCTACCTCATGCTCAATAAAAAACAAACTTTCCTTTTTATCATATAAAATTTCTCTAGAGGGAGGCACTGTCTCTTTTGCGCTGCTTGATGATGCTATAATTTGATTTTGCACATAGGTATTTAGCCTATGAGCATACTGTTCCTGTTTTAACATCCTCCCATTGCTAGTGACTAGGCTAGGTAAACCTTTGCTCTGTAATATTGCAAATTTATGTCTGAAGGCTTCTATCTCTATTTGCATTTCCTGGCATTTTCTTTCTACGGTTTGAACAAAATTCCTCATAGTTAGCACCTTCTTGACTCTCAAAATAGTCTCTGTCCTGTTATGAATGTCTAGAGATGCTAATTGTTCACTGGTATGAGTGTTCAAAAATGAATCATTTGATTGGCTTGCTCCAGTTTGTTTGCCAATAATACTCTGGCTTTTTGAGTTTCATATTGAGCCACCCCTATCAACTTTATCTGGTCAAAAATAGTTTGTATTGCTGTCCATTGATTAGCAATAAATTGGCCAATCTTATCCCACAAAATGGTGTTGATTTCTGTCAGAGTTCTATGAAGAGTGAGGTCCTTCTCCAAGGCTTTTATCTTATTCTCTAGGTCCTTCACTTCCCTTGTCTTCTCAGCTACAGTCATTTTTCACTTGTCATAACTAACCTCAATTTTGGCTAATTTTTCCTTGGTTTCCTTTAATTCTGCCATTTGGATCTCCAAAGCATTTATTTCTTTCATCATCTCTTCCATGCTCAGGCTGGCCTCTTGTATTGTTGTTGCTGTAGTTGCTGCTGAGGTTGAGGTACCTGCTGTTGACGCTGGATCAATAGGAGGGGCTGTTATGGTGACTGCTGGAGGAGGAGCTGTAAGAGTTGGAGCTATTTGAGCTGGTTGAGAGGCCCACTCCTTATGTTTTCCTTGTAGAGCTGCTTCCAAGGCTTTCTCTGTATCCAACAATCTTTGGATCATCCTCATCAATAAACTAACCACATCCTCCTCTTCCTTTTGCTGTGCCACCTCTGTGGTCTGAGGGTGTATTGTAGCCAGCAGCTTGAGTTGTCTTCTCAAGGTTGCTATGTCTTCTTCCTTCTTTCTTATTAAGGCTGTGCGCCTTTGGGATCCTTGGGATCATGTCCCAATTCTATGATAATTTCTTCCAAGGATTTTATTCTATTATCCTTGGCTAATGAGGAGGCCTTTTCTAGCTCTAATTGGGAAGAAGTGTTATACAATGAGTTTTGCAGTCTATGAGCCATTAGTGCTTTGTCTGCCCAGGTGGAGTATACCATTTCTCCAGCCTGTTTGTGTAACAAAATCTGGTCTATTGGGTGGATTTCTTTAGCAAGAACTTTCATATCGGTCCTGATATAATCTGCAGCTGACTGTGGCTGCTATATAGTCGGCCTGAAGTGACTAAGGGTCATCTTCCCTGCCTCGATATCATAGGCTGCCATTAGCCTTTGTTGATTGGTGGGATCCGTTCTTAACAATTGGTTATACAGTTGAACCCTCACTGGTTCATTTCTAGCTTTGGTTTCTGTGAATGCTCTCTTGATATCAGAGCCTTGCTTGCTCTGTTGCTTTGTGGATGTAACCTCCACACCAGGCTATCTCTCTTACTCCTGCTAAAATGAGCTAGTCGATGTTTCCAAAAATGGAGGGATCTACTGTTCAGAAGTTCCTTCACCCCTAAGGGGTCCTATTGTTTCTTCCGTGAACTCTTCCTCAGAGTATGGGTTTAGCCTTTGTCTCTTCTTAGCTTGCTGATTTGTAGATGCCACTGTAGGTGTCTCTTCTGGTCTGTCCCTCTTTTTGGCTCTTTCCTCATTGTGAGGGGTTTGTAGCACAGGGATCTCGGCTGCCTTTACTTGTGTTGAGGGGCCTTGTTCTTGACCCTTTTCCTGAACTGTAGATGGTTGTTCTAGCATTATATCCGGCTACTCTGAATGTTGTATTTCTTTACCTTTCCCTACAGGTGGAGTGGTTTCTTGAGCCGGCTGAAGGTGTAGCAGTTGATGTGCTTGCTCCAATATGTTGACGCTGTGAGAAAGGGACCTGTGCAAAATAATCTAGGTCAATTCTCTTCTCATAGTCTTTCATTTCTTTTTCTAATCTTTCTTCTTCAGTAAGATCTTCAATTAGTGTTCCCTCTACCCATTCCTGTCGATTAGCATATTGTTCAAGGTGAGGGATTGGCTGGTGCACATATCCTGAAAGCTTGTTTTTGACTCTTCTATAGCTTATGAAATGTTCAGGGTCATATGGTTCCCAACAAAAGCTTTGTTTCAGCATGAGTTCATCTCTTAGCATCTTGTCTGCATCATTCCAGGCATCTTCCCTCTTATTGAAAACAAAAAGTCCCAATTCATGTCTTATCTTGAGCTGTGCCTTTCTGTTTTTGCCATGGAAATGAGTCAAATCTGCACTACTAAATTGCCTAAAATATTCCAAGGCAAAAAGTCTCATGGGGACATATTTTGGCAGTTTGTAGGGGGATAATTCACAACCATAAATCCTGATCACTGTATGGTTTTGGTAGAAATACCAATCACCAATGCTGTAGCCCCTTGAAAGATGTAAAATCCTCTGCATTTTAGCAGTGAGCCTGCCAGGAGGAGTCAACATCAACAGGCAAGTGGCTGGGTAAATGAACATGTCAATAAACTCACAATATGTATAAGGTGAGAGGTGAACTTCATGGAAAACTGAGGTCCAGAAAATGACAGATCTCCTCTCTCCCTTGGGGTCTAGTTTCTTAAGAGGAACTTGGAAACTATCAGGATGATAGTACAACAACAGATGATATATATAGGATGTATACTTGAACACTCTTTCTCTCTCCAACATCATAAATTGCTCATGGATTTTGTTTGCTATGAAGGTGGCATAGTCGTACATGACAGCAGGGGGCTGTCCTGGAGTGAATATGGACATTAGCGCAAACAAAGTTTCATCAGCAAAATCATTGGTTTTGCATCCTAGAATGTAGGATATCATGTCTATTAGGAGTTTCCCTGTCTCATTGAATGAGACTTGATGATAAGGTGGAGGATGATCAGGCTGGCACTATGGTTGCATAAACAACTGACCTAGTCTTGTTATTTCTGAGCTGGGCAGCTTTGCACCTTGATCAAGCAGGAGTTTCATGGTGAGAGGAACCAGAGGCTGAATTAGCTCAAAGTTCAACATCTCATTTATGGACTGAGGAGTAATATAGAACAGTAAAGATCTAGATGGAGTGAGGATTTCTCTTTGCGTGGGATCATAGTTTGCACAACATAGATGAATGAAATCAGGCAGCACATTGACTGAAGGGAGGTAGTAGATAGGTATGTTGGATTCCCAGATTCTCAGGACATCAGTGTTATTTCTGTGGCTATTTCTAAATTGGCAAAAGGTTTGCAAGTGAGACTTGAGACCCATCATGTCCTTAATCTGGAAGTCCCTATCTGCCAGAGGTAATGATTCCAAGTCCTTATGTGGTGCATTCAAGGGTGCAATGTTGAGAGCCACTAGAGCCTCCATGCTTCAATTGTTTGTGTTTTGACTGGAATGTAGGTTTATGAAACAACAGAAAAGAGAACTCTGTCTCTAAGGCTTTTGTCAGGATCTTGCGGACTGAGTTTTATCTTGTAGTCACCTCACTGGATAGCATTCATGGTAGAAAAGGCGACTTATGCAGAATGTATTGGGGAGGCTGGATAAAATAGTGAAAATGGCCTCCTTTTGCGGGTGATTTGACAAATTAATTCATCATTTGGACATTTCTTGGATTCTTTTTGTAGGGGAAAGATGCAGATAGGTGTTTTTGGAAATAAGTTTGGAAAATTCTTGTTTTTATCAGCTGGTTGTGCTCTTACCTGGGGTTATAAAATGACTCTGTTGGATTTGTGAGTGGAATTCGGGAAAAAGAGCCTGAATTGTAGCTCGATGGGCGAGTTTGCAGAGGGAACGATAGTTTGACAGGGTTACTATCAACCAAATGGGTATAGTGGTGATTTCAATGCAGAGGTATAGGGGCAGGACTATGTTTATGGGTGGAATTCTGGTCGTACGGACGATTCTTACAGAAAAATTTGGAAAGAATAGGGTTTACAAGTGAATTCTGGGTAAATACCTGATATATGGATGCCTAGTGCGAGTTTCGGTTGCAGACTGAGCGGAGGAGGCCGGGTTTTCCGAGTGGATTTGCCTGGGTGGCAGACTGTAACTTCGATGTTGAAATGGACATAATTTGCATGCACAAAGTGTGTAAGTCAACCAAACAGAAATGAACAAAAACAATTTATTTCCCGAGTTTTTATCAAAATTTGGACTTTTTGAGCTTTTGGTGCTTTTTGGGGATGACGTCAGCATGACGTAGCTTTTGTCTGGTAGTGGAGTAGGGAAGGTGACGTGGTTGCTGACGTGGTCACTGACGTGGGGGATGACGTGGCAGACATGGGGGATGAACAGCAACGCGGGTGATGACGTGGTGCTGACGGGATGGTGATGCGGGCGGTAGGAAAAACGGTGGTTTATGGTTTCCATCAGACCGCCTTTGGTACAGGGGCGGTTTATGTCAGAGTGGGCCCGATGCAATGAGAATACGACAAGTGTCCCTAGGTACGGTAGGAAAACCGCTGTCCATCGGGTACTAATGACCAGACATCGGGGTGCCTCTAATATCGATGAGGGTCGTTGGATCTGAAGAACACGATCCAACGGTGGACAGGAAGGTGAGTTGTCAGAGGTTTATGAAAGGAGCACGCACGATAATTTAAATTTTTTGTAATATTTCAAGGGTTAAAAAATTTGGGTTATCGGGAAATGCGGATATGGTATTTGAATTAACCAAACGTTAATTGACCCAGTTTATTGCGCGACGGGTATGGTTATTTGTTTGACCAAAGGTCTAAGAAATCCTGGTGGGGCACGTGGTGGGTTGTCATTGGGCCCAGGTGGACCAATGGCTCCCAAGGAATTTTTTTTTTTTAAAACATAGCCATATTAGGCGGGGGCAGGATATGTATAGTGTTTTTTGGGGTTTTTGCTTTTTATATATAGTAAGGGTAGGGAAACTTTATATAGGAGTTATATACTAAAGTTAGGATGTTAATATGACAAATGATAGGGAAATGCTAAGTTTATAAGGCAAAACTTAGATTTTTTAGCAAATGAAAGGGAAATGGGATGATTATATTTACACAAGAAATGTGGCTTGTGTTGACCAAGTAAACACAATGTTTTGTTTAGTAATTCTCAAAAATGAAATGGATTAGGACTATTGAGCAGATCTCAATATCCCTAGGGGATGTTAGTGAAGTTTGGGGGGGAAATGAGAGGGGAAGTCAGTCATGCTCCACTGAACTTGTAGCCACTTTGCCATGATGCTTGTGATACTTTTTAAACTGAACATCACTCTGCTTTCTGCAAACTCATAATATCTGCCTACCCAACCTAAAACACCTAACTTTTTTTCTTCCTTTAATTGGGTGCGTTTGAACTAGCAAACCCTACTTTTCCTCTTTTCTTTTGGCTGCCCTCCTATCTAAATCTATCCTTATTTCTACCAAGGGCTCAGATTGAGTAGTTGGGCCCTTTAATTCTTTATCTCATCTAGTGATCTACCAAGCTTGAACTGTTTGAGTAGATCTTATTCTCTATTCTAAAATAAAAAATTTAAACATGATCTGGCCAGGGTTAAACTGTTTGGCTATTCATCCATTGTGAGAAATTCAGTGATTGCACTTTTCTGAACTTGCTATACAACATGGAGTACAATGGTAGATTTTTTGACAAGCCACTTCCCTTGTCTTTCTTTGGGATTCCTTTCCTTTCTCTTTATCTTGAATTTTGATTCATTGATAATATGGAACCTTTGCAGCATGGAAAGGATGATCATATTTGGTATTTCCACAGTCAATCATGAAAAATGACACCTATTGGTATAGGAACCTAACAGGTCTTATATGGTTCAATCAATGATCAATTACCTTTTTTATCTTGATAATTGATGATTACAGTCTGTTTCTGTTATTTAGAAGTGCTTTTGACCCAAATAAGTTGTTTATGACTTTATGTATAACTAGTTGATGATGATACCTTGATGATTCTTACTATCATATGGAATGATCATATCTTACAGTGAACAATTGGCACAAGTCTAGGGATAGCATATGCTATGCCTCTAATAATGCATTGTTGGCATTATGTTTAGAAGTGTTTGGTACATAATGATTGTTATCAATGATGAGGATGCCTATGTTGCTAAAGTGTTTAAATGATGCATATAGTTATGTTGCTTACATGGTGATCTTCATGAGTTTAAGGAAAGGAAAAAGTTTTAGTACACAACTTCATTATTTGATGATGATAAGTGTCACTCATCTTTGTTATGTTGTGCAGTTGTGAATGAGAATTCCTATAGTTCTTGGCTCTCACCAGGTATATTGTTTGAGGATTGTTGCTCTTGATGGTATCAAGAACGATTGACAAATGACTGTGAGTTCATGGTTTTCTTTTCACATTGATGAGAATCTAGATACATATTTCTATTGCTATGCTGGATACATGGATGATTTCCTAAGTTGTGATGTTGGTATAAAATATCCTCTTATATGAAGAAAATTGGCCAAGAGAATGGTCTTATTGCAGGTTTCATGAAGACATGGCTATTTGGAGACATGGCTTACTTAGTCACATAATTATGATGACTTATTTCTTTACGATGATGGTTTTGGTTCTCACTTATGTTTATCATGGTTGATGCTTATCAGATGTGGGATGTTGGAAAACTCACTTGTAGTGATACATGGTTGATATTTTTAGGATTGTTGTGAAAAGAACATGTAGTTCCAACTACGATGATTTGATGATGATGTTGTGGTCATGGATGATGACTATGGTTCTTTCACATATATATGATATGATGTGAATGGTTTTATATTACTTCTTGGAGATATGACATATGCTTAGTTTATTCATGGAAGGCTATGTTAAGGCTTTTTCTACTAAGGAAATGAAGCAAGTTTATCTTGATAAGATCAAGAGGATGAGTTGATATTTATATGAAACATACTTATACACAGGTTGATGATATTAAAGTTACATTGACTTATCTTGCAAACTGATGATGGACATATACAGGTTGTTGTTCTTGATCATGCTAACATATGCTTATGGTGCAGATCATATATGGTGTATGATAGTTGTTAATAACTATCATGATCTTGTTTAGGTCTTTCATACTTGTTATAAATTTCATTTATATCATTTGATGAAAAGGTCATGTAAAGACCTATGGTGTAATAATATGTCTCTTTTTGTCATAGTCTATTATGGAAGAGTCCTTTTGGACACATGACGTAATTTGTACCCCACTATGCATGGGAAGGATGATGTAATAATTGTAATTTTCAGTCATGTATGAACATTTTATGTATCCCCACTTGGTTGGGTGATTGATGTATGTATGAGTCATTGGTGATAGGAAGGACATAATCAGTCAATTCATAGAGTCATGTACTTCATTTTTCATCCGTTAGAGATTTCAACATGTGCTCAAGGGGAGTTTGATAAGATAATTCAACATGTTCCTAGGGGAGCATCATTAGTGTTCATATTCATTCATTCAGAAATCGAAGTCTTCATTTAAAATTGGTCAACATTTTGCCCTTGACGTCAAAGGGGGAGAGTAGCTTGGTGTTTGGAGAGAAGCTTGATGTTTTGAAAATCTTGGTGCTTATCTTGATGTTATTTACAGGTTGTGGTGACCAAACACCAAAGTGGTTGCCATCAAGTCCAAAGTGATATATTGGTGGAATTATGATCCCTGTGTTGTCCTTGATGAAAAATAACTTGTAACAGAACAAGCATATGGTAACTAGATGAATCTACGACTCAGATCAGAGGAGACATAATGATGGAACAGAATAATGGGTGAAAGGATTACGGATCAAAATCAAAAGCTTGATACGAGAAATTGTTGGCATTATGAATTAGGTGTTTTCCTTGATGGAAACCTACCTGATGAGTTGTCCTTGATGACAACCTATTTGATGAATGGACTACTTGATAAAGATATAAACAAGATGCATGGCAATTATGTTTACAGATGTGACAAAATGCAAGGTAGTTCAGACGAATCAATTCATAAATGGTAAAGTGATTGCAACTCACATTGTAATAGTTCAATTCAGAGGTAACAATGTAATGTCACAGAAGAAGAAGATGATGGGACAAAGGATTACATATCAAAATCAAGAAATTGAGGAAATATATTTTTTCAAGTTGTATACACTGTTCCACCTAGTCCAAGTTGCGTATACAAGTGGGTACATAGAATAAAAAGCGCGTAAAGGATGGAAAATTAAAGTTAAAGAATACTAAGGGTCCATACCCCCATAGTATTATCCCACTATATTGAGCACAATAATGGTTACTTGATCCCGTCTAAGAATACCATAGGTTCTAATTATTTTTTTGGTCCATGGTATTGACAAAGGCTCTAAGTATACAAGGAGGAGAAGATCAAAGGGCTAAATGGGTAAGAAAAAGGCTTTTTCAGTTGTAAGGACTATGTTTATGATATAGATATGAAACATCTTATGCACCCTTGGATACAATGTTGGATCAGGATCATGAGATCTGAAATGACTTATCATTGTATGATCTGATAATGGATAGGCTAGATCTGAGAGCTAACACATATTTTATCCTTGAAATGCTATGATTTGAGTATATCTAAAGACTTCAAAAGTTGTGAAGTTATAAGTCATTATTTGCATATCTATACGCAGGTTCAGCTCGCTAAAGGCATGTATACACATGGATTTGGCACTTCCAAGTAGCCTATGTAGAGGAAGGGCTTGTTATTCAAAAATGATTGATCTATCTGATCAGTGCTCCTATTTTACTGTTGTTTGTCAATGATGTCTTCATTAGATCTAAAGTTAAACTAATTGTATAAGGAGATTGAGTCTGGGTGATTGATTGATTGAGTAAGAAGGGTGATCTTTGATACTATTTTTTTAGAACTTTGTAATATGATAGTAGATCTTTAGAATGACTTTGCTTAGTACAATTTTGGTTTAGAAGTTTTATGATTCAATAGCTTTAGAGGTATATGCAGGTTGAGTTACAGAAAGTAGTGTATACACGGAGGTTGTCCTCATTGAAGTAGCATATACATTCTGACATATGATTTTTGAGGTTACCGTTGGTTCTGGTTGTTGATGTAGTGTTCTGGGTTCAGTGTTGTGTACTGATTACAGTGATCTCACTGTTCCAACTCATTAATTGAATTTTGATTAAGTATCGATTGATTATGTTTTGAGAGAATGGCCGATTCAGTTGTATCAGAAATTGATGCTTGGGTGATTCAGTTGTGTCAGAGGTTTTAGTGTTATTTGATTCAATTGTGTCAGAAGTTTCAATTATTGGTTGATTCAAAAATTGATGATTGAGTTTCAGTTATGTGAGAGATTGATGATTGGATTTCAGTGATCGATTGATTCACATGTGTCAAAGATGGATGATTGTGTTACAATGATGAGTTACAGTTTGATTTTTGATATTGAGCTCAAGTGTTGTTAATGGGTCCAGTTTGAAGATTTGATGAAACGTGGCCTACAAGTTATGATGTGTTGAAGCAGGTGGATCCAGTTTGAAAATTTGATGAAATGTGGTCCATGGTGGATGTTGAGGGTTGGAGCCTTCAATGAGGAAGTCGAAGCTTCTTGCCAGTAGTAGCTAGTGATTACATCAGGGGGTTGGAGCTCCCTTCCAATAGTAGTTGGAAAATTAGTGAAGGTTGTATCCTTTTACACGTTGGTGCCTATGTACTGGTACAAGTCTACGCCAGTACAAGAACTAGGGGGTTGTAGCTCCCTTCCAGTAGAAGTTGGAGAACGAGTGAAGGTTTTAGCCTTCTACAGGTGGGTTGTTGTGTACTCGTAGAGTATGCACCATTACAAGATTGTAAATTATATAGTATATATATATATATTATAATATATATTATATATATATATAATATATTATAATGATATAGATATTTATAATAAAGAAGACAAAGACGTCAGTAGGAGGTTGTTTTCTCTCGCATTGGGTTTCCACCTTAAGTCCTTGTGTTCATGTGTGATGGTTTATTTTGTTATTACAACACATGGTTACTATTTATATATTGTTTAAAAAAGTACTGATGCATTGGATGAATTCCAACATATGATGAATTATGAATTATAAGTTCACTAGACATACGTTGGTTGTCTTAAGAACAGTCCTATGCACATGCAAGCTCCTTTCAGTAAAGTCGCATATAGAAGTCTGAATATGAATGTAAATCTGAATCACCTAAGAATGAAGATGAACAAGCAAAAGAATTATCAGGTACTAATTTTTGGTCCTCTGGTGATACATTTCCCTATTCATTCAACATTGAAGATTTCAAATATTTGTGGAAAAAACATGTTATCATTTAATAACCAACATTTCAGACTAACTAAGTGAGTCCATCATTAGTGCTGTAATCTGCATTTTGAGAAGAGAGAGTGTGAATGCTTGGAGCAATTAATAGTTAATAGTTGATAGTTTAATGATCCTTATTGTCGCCTTTTTATTTTAATTGATTATCATTTAATGATTAATTTAAGTATGCTTGATTTTGATTTTTGGTTATTAAAAATGTTATATATAAATATCTAGTTTATTATTAATATTATATATAAATGTTTGGTTGTTGTTTAATGATTAACTTAGCGCAAAACTTAAAAAGATATCAAATATTAATAACTTATTATTATTTAGAATTAATGTTATTAATGTTGGTTTATTTGTGTAGTTTTTTAGGTAATTGTATTAAAATGAGAACTATCAATTACGCTTAGCACTAATATTAATATTTATATATGAATGTTTATTGTCAATAATATCTATAAATGTCTTTTTTAATGATTAATTTTAATAGTTTTAAAAGATTAATAACTTATTATTATTTTAAAATTAATGTTATTTTTTTTTTGACAAGTTCGGCTGCTATATTAGATTCTGAAAAAGTTGAAGGAGTTCAGTCTCCTTAGGTACATGAGATGCCATTGGCTGTCCTGATCAAGAGGTTTACAAAACAAAGCTACCTCCTTGATCCTTGTTCTACTATTTTTACTACGGCCTATTACAGTGCTGCTATAGCTTCTTATAAACGTAAATAACAAAAAGAGACATTTACAAAACATTTAGTCTATCATAATATGTTGGATTTGTCTGGCTGGAGATTCTTTCGGCTGGTTGTCTCTTGCTTCCTGCTTGACACTAGATGAGCTGGTTGCCACTACATTTTTCTTCTCCATCATGAACTGAAGGATGGAGATGGATTCTTCCGCATGTGCACAACGGTTAGGTAGATGCCGGAACTGCTCTTGTAGAGAAGATACTCTGTGCATGAAGAACTAGATCTCAGCCTTGTATTTGTCATTCATGAGGCGGTTTTGGTCTTCTATTCTTCGGTTTTGATCTTCAAGGCGGCGATTCTGTTCTTCCAGTCTCGATTCCAGGAGCCTATGCTACTCGTCTAGGATAGTCTGTTGCGTTCTGATCTCCTCCAGTTCGGCCTGCAAGTCTGCGCAATGCAGACAATCCTCGCTACGTGCCATTTTTGGTGTGAAGATGTGGTGGGTAAGGAGATTGTGGGCGTTAAGAGGCGGGAGGACAGATTCAAAAAGATTAAAATAGGTGGGAGCGTTAGGAGAGGAGTTAATGAGGTAGTCTGTCCACTCTGTTTTGTCAGCAAAGAAAGAGCTCAATCTGGATAAATGACAGAGGATTTGGGCAGATAGAGCTATTAAGCTTGAGAGAGCTCGCTACGAAGAAGGGAGGAACGAGAGGGCGTGAAGGGGAGCAGCGTGTCTAAGACGCCGAGCAGCAACAGGCCTGTGAAAAATAGATATGCACGGAGTTAACAGGAAATAAGAAATATTTAAATAGAACAATACCAAAATAGGAAAAAGTCGAGCGGGTGAAGAATTCACTTGAGCTTTCAGGTCGCCCAGGATTTGAGACACGCGTGCTCCAAGATAGATCTTTCTCTCAGAGTCTTTGATGCCGAACAAATATTGTTGAGTGTTGAGATGAGGGAGGAGAGGGGATTTTATAAGCTGGAGCGGGCATGAATCGAGGGGGGGATGGTTCACAGGAAGAGCGCATATCTGAGGTAGATCACACATTCCTGTTCCATATCTGCTTTCGCCGACGATGGAATGATTGTTATTGCTTGGTGTAGAGCGATTCTGCAATTCAACACTGAGTTTGCAGGGGGGCGTCCTGTTCGATGAATGCTTTTTGCCTTCGCACACTTGTTTGACTGCGTTCTGCGAGGTGTTGCACATATAGTTCGTATTCATGGTATGAGTTGGTGACTATCGACAGCGTTGCATCTTAGAGCACCCATCGGTCTTCCACATGCACTATTAGCTCTAATATCTGCCTGTTTGTTTAAGTTCCGGAGAATGTGATAGAACTTTATATCTTCAAAATTTCGAAGGAAGATCTTGTTGCGATTTATGATCTGTTGAAGATTGCAATTAGGTGAACTCTGACTTTGGGCCATTAGGCGGATGATAATTGTGGAATCTCCAAATATCATAGCCCTTCTAATTCCCAAATTTTTTAGTTGAAGGAGACCTTGATATAAGGCCAGTGCCTCAGCACTATTATTCGTTCTTTTCCCTAGACTCCATTCATAACTGCAAATGGTGTCCCCTGTTTCATCCACAATTAGTCCTCCAGCTCCAGCTTGACCAAGATTCGATTTTGAGGCTCCATCAAAATAGAGTGATTTACAATTGCTGCTTTGGACCCAAGTCTTATAGTCCTGTTCTGAGAGTCTGATTTCCCAAGTTCTGATTTGGGTTTGATTTAGTCTTCCTTTCATTGGATCCCCCTGATTTTGGCCTTGCCTTTCCAAAATGTAACTGATGATGGTTCTTTCCTCCACTGTATAATATTTTGCTTGGATTTTCCCCGTAGATTTGATTTCTATTGCCTCTTGAGCCAGGATATGCGCTTTGCTACATGTAATTCGAACATTGGGTTCTTTATCTTGGAAGATTTTTTTGTTTCTGGTCAGCAATATTCTACATAGCAATGTGTGTGGAATGGAGTCCCAAACTTTTTTCACAAGTTTGCTCCGCTTTTCTCTCCAAGGGAAACTTTTCTTCCACGCATAAATTGCCTCAGCTATGCTTTGCTGAGTTTGCCAAGTTGTATTGCCAAGGGAAGACATTTGAATCCAAGATCTTCTAGCAAAGGGACAGTCTATAAATAAGTGGAACATAGTTTCCTCAGCTGTACAGCAGTTAGGACATCTAGATGGGCCATTGATCCCTCTTTTACTTAAATTCTTTGCGGTAAGAACTTTGCCTTTTATGAGCAGCCATATGAAAAATTTTATTTTTGGTATAGCCTCTGACTTCAAAATTATTTTCTAGTGATTCCACAGAGGCATCTGGAAGGTGTTGTTGCAAATGTGATGATGACCTGACTTTATGGTGTAGGTTGATCCTGAGGGATCCCAGTGGAGACCATCGATTTCATCTTTTTTGACTGGTGCTCTATTATGGAGATATGCCTTGAAAGCGTTGAAGCTGGCTTCTAGGACTGCCAGGATCTCTGGGAAGGCCCAGCCCGTCCAAGCATGAGAGCCTGGATCCCAATTCGAGGTTTGTCCAAGACTATGAATGGCTTTATTGTTTAGGAGAAGAATGATGGGGATTGCTTCTTCAATGGTGTTCAAAGGCTGAAGCCCCATAATCCTATATGTGGCAAAATTGATGCTGTCCCCTCCCCCAGGGATTTTCGAAGTATTTTGCTTGAGGATTTGAACTGCTTTCTTACATAAATGCCAAATTTTGGAGGAGTCTCTATTTGGTATGCTGTCGTCAAGAAGCTTTTGTCTGGGATTGTTGAGATATTTGATTTCCATGACTTGTTTCCACCATGTTGTGGATCCAGTGATTAGCCTCCATACCATTTTAACCCCAAAGGCAAGGTTGAGAATTCTTGGGGCTCTTATTCCAAGTCCCCCTCTATCCTGAGATTGAATTACATTTTTCCAGTTTACCAAGTTGAACCTGCTCTTTTATTTTTTCCCCCCTTTCCACAGAAAGTGTCGAAGGGTGACTTCCAATTTATGATGGAAAGTAGCAGGAGCTTGATAGAGAGTAAATCGATAGAGAGGAAGGGAAGTTATACCTGATTTGAGGAGAATAAGCCTACCTGCCGGGTTGAGCCAGAGTGTTCCCCATTGCTGAACTTTTCTTTTGACTTTGTCTATAATTTCATTCCATGTCTCCACTTTTAAAGGCCCCAGACTCACAGGCATCCCTAAGTAGGAGAAGCGATCTCATTTCATTTTGTATGTGACTCCAAAAATATTGGCAATACTGTGGGCCACTTGATTGGTGATGTTCCATCCATATACACAGCTTTTGTGGAAATTAACAGCTCCCCCTGAGTAGTCCATGTATTGATCGAGGAGGGTCTTGAAACGCCTTGCTATAGTGGTCAAGGCTCCCCCAATCAAAAGAGTATCGTCTGCAAATTGAGAATGGTTGATGTTTTTTACTCCATTCCCATATTTAATTCCAGTTATGAGGTCAACTCTTTTGTTACGGTCCAAGGCTTTGCTGAATGATTCTGCCATGAGAATGAAAAGTTAAGGGGATAGAGGACAACCTTGTCTTAATCCTCTAGAAGACTGAAAAGCTTCGCATGGGCGACCATTGATCAACGGGGATATCCAGGGTCCAGATATACAAGCAGCTATGGTGTTGATGAAGGAGGACTCAAAACCCATTTTTCTTAATACAGCAAACAAAAAGGAGTGCCTTACCTGGTCAGATGCATTAGCCAGATCATGTTTGAGCACAAATCCGTTTTCTTGCCTTGATAGACTTGAATGAATGGCTTCTTGGACCATAATTATGGAGTCATGAATCTGTCTATTGGACATAAATCCGCCTTGATTTTCAGATATCAGAGACAGGAGGAGTGGCTTAAGTCTGGTGGCTATGATTTTCGTAAATATCTTATAAGAAGAATTGCATAAGGATATTGGCCGAAATCTTGAGAATGAGGTGGGTCTATTTTCTTTAGGAATGAGAGCGAGAAAGGTAGAATTGGTGAAGCCTCCCATTTTCCATTTCCTTTGAACCCCTCTTAACATTTTTGTAAGATCCTTTTTGATCAGCTGCCAATATTCCCTATAGAAGCTGATGGGAATTCCATCTGGCCCAGGTGATTTATCTGGCTGCAATGTCCAGATTGCTTTTCTAATCTCTTCCTCTTCAATTTCACGATTTAGTGTATCGTTTAATTCCTTTGTAATGCCTTTACGAAGGTATTGGAGCAGGCCTGAATAATCTTCCTCTTCTTGGATTTCGGTGAGAAGGTCCCTAAAATGGGAGGAGGCAGCCTTTTTAATATCTTCTTGATTATTGTGTTTGTTGCCTTCACTGTCAATAATGGAGCTGACGTTGTTCCTTATTCTTCTGGCAGTAGCTTGTTTATGGAAATAAGCAGTATTTTTGTCCCCTCCCTTCAACCATAACTGCCAAGATTTGATCCTCCATTTAATCTCTTCTTCTCTGCTGATTTACATAAGCTGTCCCTGAAGGTCGTATTCCTGAGTTTTGAATTGGTGGGAGAGCCCATGGTCTTCTATTTGAGTCTGCAGTTCTTCCAGAGCTTGCTTTATTTTTTTTTTGTTTCTTCTGGCTTCTGATAGCTATTTTTGGCCCAATCCTTGAGCGCTCTTATGACATTCTTGATTTTGGTCTCCCAAATGTAGCTGGGCCTATGTGCTGTCTCCAGACCGTTTCAATAATTGCTCTAATCAAAGAGTTATGGACCCATAACGGGCTAAACTTGAAAGGAATCGGTCCTAAGAGGTGATGGGGCTCCAACGTGAGAAGGATAGGGTAGTGATCAGAGGCGCAGGAGCTGAGAATGTTAGTATAACCAACAACAAAGGTGGATAGGAGTGATATATTTACCAAAAATCTATCCAGGCGCTCCATAATGTTGCCAGCTCCCAATCTTCGATTGCTCCATGTATATCTTCGATTTTTGGGTATGATGTCCACCATTTCGTTCTCGTGCATTATTTCCTCCAGTTGGCTTCTCAAGGGGTCATGAATGAAGTTACCGCCTCTTTTTTCATTCGCATGGAGAATCAGATTGAAGTCTCCAGCTATTATGATGTTGGAAGTATGTTCACTGTCGATGCTTTCCCTTAATTCTTTCCAACGCAGCTCCTTTTCCCTGTATTGGTTAGGCACATATACATTATATATGGTGAGACTTCGGTCCTCCTTTTTGCTGTCCAGTTTGGTCCTGATCCAGTTTTGATTGATGGTAGCTGAATCACAGTTCCAATGTTGAATGTTCCAAATGGTTACTATTCCTCCTGAAGCTCCTTTGGAGCTACTGACGGCACCTAAGTATTGCCTTTGAGAATCAATGATTTTTTGCATTTCTTTCTGATTTTGTTTGGTCTCTTGGACCAGCAATATTTCAGGTCTTTCATTGTAAAGAAGATCTCTCAAGGCTGTTATTTTGGAGGGGTGCTCCAGACCCCTGCTGTTCCATGAAAGAACTTTCATCATGAGGAATTGTTCGAACGGAGAGGTGCTCGCCTCTCAGGATCTTTTCCTGCTGTTTCTTTTTCCTGATGTCTAGCTATAGAGGATTCCATTGGAGTTTGAAATCCCAGCGCTATGTCCTTCTGGGTACATTCTTCTCGGTGTTGTTTGGCTGATTTCCTTCTTGGGCCTGGCTTTTTATGAAAATCACTTGTGGTTCCCATCTCTTTAGAGGAGCTTCTGGTGGATTTGGAGGGAGGGGCCTCCTGAGAGGGTTGAGAGGAGGAAAAAGGAATCAAGGGAGGGTCTAGAAGGTCCGAAGAGGGCGGATCAGGCAAAGGGTCCTTCGAAGCAAGAATAAGAAAGGGGTTGGAGGATGAGGGGATTGGCGGATCTTGAGAGAGGCCAGAAGGGATAGAGGTAGGGGAAGGAGGGCATTGGGTGGATGATCCAGGAATGTCAAGGTTTGTACCAGGTTTAGAAGGGGGATTTGATTTCTTTTTTTTAACAGGCTCCCAATGTCCACCTTGATCATCAGTTTCAAGATTAGTTACCTTAGTACATCTATTGGCAAAATGCCCATATTCATGACATACCTTGCATTTGAAAGGGATCTTCTTATAATCCAGCTGTTGAATGTGACTCTGGTCGTCCACCTTAAGCTTGATGGCTTCAGGCAATCCTTTCCCTAGATCCACTTCCACACATATCCTCGCACAGGCCTGCATGTTGTCCTTAGGTTCACTTCTGTCGATGTATTTTCCAATTGCATTTCCTATTTCCTTGACCGAATCATCTCCCTAACAATGCAGAGGCAGGTGGGGGAGGTGGACCCAAACTGGGACCGCGTTGGGAATGTCCAGCTCCGGATCAAAGTTAGGAGTCCATTTGTTAAGATAAAGGCCGCGAGAGTCCATGAAGTAGGGGCCATTTCTGAAGATGAGGTCCTTGTCTGCTTTGGATTCGAAATGGAAGGTATAGTAGCCTTTCCCACAAAATCGAATTGATATTTTCCCTGGGATTTTATCAGACCAGTTTCGCTCCACCCATCTTTGTATTGTTCTTGGCGAGGGCCATAATCTAGTGAATTGTCCTATGAGTCCTTTTTTTGCTAGAGATAAAGCTGCCATGTGAGGAAGGGTTGGTGGCAGCTGAACTTCCTGAAGTATGTCTAGTTTCTTAACGAATTTTGACGTTGCAGGCTTGGGGCGGGGAGGGGGAAGGGATTTGACCAGATCTGAGAAGGCTTTCTCAGAATCCCCTTGGGAAAAATCTGGATAGGCCATGGTGGCGGCCAAGGCCCAGATCGATGATCAGGCCTCAAGGCCCCGAGGCCGAGGGACGCCGATGGCTGCAACTTCCAACTCCTCGCACTGCTCCTAGGTCACGTAGCTCAACGCGATCACTTGATCCTTTAAAATTAACGTTATTAATGAAGGTTTATTAATGTATTTTTTTGTATTAAATAGAGTGAATTAAAAAGTGGGCTACTAATTAATATTTAGTTAAGTATGTTTGATTTTGATTTCTTGTTTATTAAAAATATTATATATAAATGTCTAGATTATTATTAATATTCTATAAGTGTTTGTTGTTGTTATTGATTAACTTAAAACAATTATCAAAATTAAAGCTACAAAAGATTAATAACTTATTATTATTTTAAATTAATGTATTATTGTTGGTTTATTTTGTAGTTTTTAAGGTATTGTATTAAATGAGTGAATTAAAGAGGTAAGCTATTAATTATGAATTAGGATTAATTTTATATATATATGAGTGTTTTATTATTAATATTATATTAATATTAATGTTTTTTTTGTTTAATGATTAATTTAAAAGCATATATCAAAATTTTTTATAATAGTTTTAAAAATTTTGATAACTCTATTAATTATGATTAGGATCATATTTATATAGGAATGTTTATTAATAGATAAATTATGTTTTATTTTATTCTTAGTAAGGTTTTCCAAGAACTACTTAGTTTTAGACCATCATCTATGTTCATGTTGTTTGATGATTTCTCTATTTCAATGGCTTTTTCCACCCTTATTTTTAAATGATGGTCTTCTTTGTGAATTAATTTACCATGTTCCATGCAAATGTAGTGTGAGGAGGAATATGCATGTTCTGCCAGGGTTGATTTTTCCAACCTATTCTTTGCAATGTCATTTATGTGTTCTTTTAGCCTTATGCCTTCAGATCTCCTTGCTATATATACTTTCCCACATGAATAGGGATTCAAGTATACTCCTTTGTGATTTTTCGGGTCAATTAAATATTTGGTAGAATCAAGCATGTTTTTTATGGTGTTAGGGGGAGTGAATGCAACCATAATGTTATGCTTGGTGAGAATTCTGCAATTTTGTCGGTGGTTCCTTTTATACAGGGTAAGGAGATTTTAGGGTTTTTGTCAGGTTTTCTTTTTTGAGTTTTGGTTGTGGAGTTTTTAATAGCTTTATGGATTATGTTTTCCTCATAACCATTATTTTTGAATACTTTGAACAAATAGTTAAGTTATTCTGATCTGTCCATTATGACAATAGTGTTTCCTTTGTCAGCTTTTAAAATTATAATATTTTTGTTTTTTCTGATGTTATTTAAAGCTAAAGATTCATCTTTGGAAATGTTACACAGAGGAGGCTTGGCTCTTCTGAGGATTTTGGCAACATCATGTCTTATTTCTTCTACAACATCTTGATTTGTGTTATTGATAACAACTTCAATGTTGCTTATGACACATTTGTCAGGATTTTTGCTGGAGATATGGCATAGTTTAATCCTTTTTCAAGCAACGATTTCAAGTGATCATCAAGAACCAGCTGAGATAGGTTGAAAACAGTAGTGTCACGCGGAATGAGCCGATCTTGCGGACAAGACAGACCTTCCTAGAATCTAATGAAGACCTAATGACAAACAAACCAACCAGAAACTATCTTTCTCTAATTGCGCTTTATAAGTAATGGCAAACAAGTGTGTTTTAAGGCCTACCTCATGTCCAACGCAAGTTCGGAGATGCCTTCGCTCCTTTGATCCAAGTAAGTTCCTTTGTCGCAAAACTGCAAGCACAAACAAGGCAAACGATTAAATGGCACCTGAATATCCAATATTATACAACATATTTAACATGAAAGTCAAGGAGTCCATGCAACAAATAACATGAGATACTTGTTGAGAAAAATGAGCTTGATTGTATTAATTCAAAAGAGAAGAACCTTACAACCTTTTCCTTGACGCTGTACAAGCTCCTCCCAGGGTCCAACAAGAAGTCTCCTCTACTTTGACAAGCTTCACTCACTCCCTAATGAAGCCAAAAAGGTATGTGATCTCTCCTCTTAAGCTCAAATAGGAAGTCTTGATTTCACTAGCATTTACCCTCAAAAGTTCAGCTTCTAACCTCTGTGGCCACTGATCCAATGCCTCAATTTATAGTGCAATGGAGATCAGTTACCAGCTCCTCCTTCAAAGGGATAGAGTCCTCCTTCAAAGGGATAGCTCCTCTCAACAAGGGATTAGTTCCTCCTTGTATGGGATGCATGAACCACTTGGACCGAACAATCCACGTAACAAATCCTTCTAGAAAACTCTAGAATCAACCCAAGATGAGTTTTTTAAGATAAAAATTGCGCCTTTTGACTTTTACAGGGGTACGCACCTTCCCCTTTACATACAAAGCGTATAAGTACGCAGATAACTTGAACAAAAGGTGCGGGCCCGTAGGGAAAAGTAAGAGAAAGTGAGGAACCAGAGTTACATTTATTTTTTAATGTCTTTCTCTAATTTCTAAAGCTTGTTCTGAAGAGCTGAGGTTTGAGACTTGCTTAGGAAGTTGGTATAGGTGGTGATAGACCTACACCGACTGCAAATAATCAAGGTGACGATATTTTTGTGTAACAGGGGCTTTTCTTCATAGACCTGCATCCATGTGCGCGGATCATTCTGCCCATCATACTTGTCTGTTAGTCGCACCTCAAGCTTCCCAAATCATACTTGCATCATTCTCCTACATTCGTGCCAATCATCAAAGCTTCCTTTGTGCATACCCCACCATCTTGTGGGCGTAGTGCACAGTACCCAGTCCAAGGCCTGGAAGCATTGCTTTTCCGGCACCTCCCTTTCAAATGCATCTAAGAAGGTATCTACCTCATTTAGACTGTCATAAGTAGGTAGATCTCTTACTTCTGTCGACACGTAGTGCAATGACCAGGTCATCATATTGCAATTCAACGTAGTTACTTCGTGTAACCGATTCTGCCAGCGTTCTACTTCTTCATCAGAATTTGAAGTATAGGAACTCTTGCGCTCCCATGTAATCCATCCATCCAGAGTGGGATTCACCCAGTCTTGGTCTCGCGCAGTTATCTTGTAGATGCAGTCCAGATCATCATCACTCTCATAGTCGCGGATCAGCTCCGTATAGCGAGATCCCTTAGCAGGATCCAGAGGTATTATTATGCGTAGTGACTTCTTCTCAAAGATCATCTTCCACTTCTTCAGATTAATTACCCCATTCATATCAGTGGCCCAGTCAATTCCCAAGAGCACATGGTAGGGATTGTTGTCATAAACAATCTCTATTACTTCAAAATCTGCCAGCGCACTTGCTCCCTCAATATCCACAGTTATTCCCTGCAATTGCCCCATGGGTATGATTTTCTACTAGTTCGCCATTCTCAACTGAATCGGAAACCATTGCAGTGCGGGTCTTCCCATTCGCTCCCATGTCTGCTTTGGTAGAACATTGGCATCTGATCCCAAATCTAGAATGACTTGATCCATCATGTATTCTTTGATTTGCACGGTGAGTCTCATTTCACGCCCTGTCCTTGTTTTATGTTTTCCAATCTTCTAGGAAACGCACAATTCTCCTGGTGCGGTCCCAACACATCTGTTGACAAGTTCTTGTAACCCTTTCACAGCCTTACTGTCGCGCAGTAACTTCATATAGGTTTCCAAGAAAGTTGTGAGCATGGAGGGATCCATTTCCAGCTCAGGCTGATCTTTGCTTCCTGAAGTGGAGGCCTTAGCGAAGCTCTTCTTAGCTCCCATGAAGGTTTCCCGAGTGTGCCCCAAATCAAACTCAGCTTCTTTTGCTGGGCCTTTGTAAACCAAGGTACTGCCTTTTGGCTATTTCCCCTTGTCATCTCTTGTTGTGATTCCACTTCGGAGCACAATATTTATGTTCGGATCTTCCTCACGTAGCTTAGACCTCATCATCTGCAGGTTCTGAGTTGGGGGAGCGGGTAGTGGTTCTTTGTCACGAATCCTAGCTATCAGTGTAGGATAGTATTCTGTCTCATGATCAAAAAACGCACAATACTTGCATGATGGGTGTGTTGGATTAGTGCAATCATGGGCATAGTGTCCTGGTCCTCCGCAAGTGTAGCAAATCAACTGTCTGCGACCTCTACCAGGTCCTCCTCTGTCTCAGCCTCTTCCACGCCTTTGAAATCTTGTCCACGCCATTCTTGAATTTTGGTCAAGGGGCTGTGTTTCAGCCTCAACTTTGTAGGCAGGAGTTCTATCCATAATCAATTCATAGCTTCTACTGTTGCGGAGTTTGGGTATACTTTTATAGCAAGTGGCAGTTATCCATGGCATGCTTTTCGGCTACTTGACAGATAGCGCACCACAAAGCAGGCGCCGTGCTAGGTCCTTCTTAAGATTTCGGCCTTATAGGCATCGATCCTCCTCTTGCAAGGTAATTTGTGAAGACTGGACAATGGTTTTTGTCATGACCATGACTCTTTCATTTCATGCACCATACTTCTTCGCGCACTTCTGGTCGAACTGTCCTATCCTGCTTCAAGCTTTGCATCTCAAAGCACAGGTTCTTCAGCTGCGCGTGAGTCTACTGAACTCCTAGATTAAGATCTTGCATCGGGATCTCATGTAGTCTCATGGAAATCTCTAGGGCCTCTGCCTGAGTTGTTATCTTTTGCTACGACAACGCACTCCTTAGGTGTGGTAGTAGTGAAGCTACAAACACTCGCGATGCTGTCCATCTTTCATTTTCAAATTTGCTTCACGGATTGTACATTTTAGCCTCTGATCTAGTTCCTAGGGTGACTTGCCTAGTAGCATCGTGATTTCTTTGAATCTAATAATCAATTGCACTTCAGATTTAGGCCTGCTAAATTCCCTATTTAGTGCTGCTTCGATGTCCGCTACTCTCGCATTTGGGTTATTGTTGGAGTACTTAATATACAAGGTCAGAGTGTGATATTGCAGGGTGCTAACTAGTGTTGATTTCTTTATATGGTCATCTATGACACCTTGAGCTTCCCATACAACCTTCACTATGAACTAGAATTGGTCCAGATCCTCATTTCCCAAGCCTTTAAACAAAGGGAACTTCACTGTGCTTGCCATACTGAATCACGGTGGTGGTGGAGGTGGTACGGGTGAAGATGGAGGTGAAGTCGGTGGTGGTGTGGGCAAAGGTGAGATTCATAGAATTATTTGTCTTATCAGATGAATAATACTTTGTGGAGAGACCTTCGCGAGCTCTTCCTCACTCCCTCGCGGAGGTGAAATCAAGGGGCTATTTTCTGGATTCTTATTTCCTTTATTCCTGTAAACCTTTCCGCTTCGTGTAGCCCCGAACATCAAGGTAACTGCATAACCTGCTTTTGGCACAACAACATTTTAATCCAAGTCTTTAAAGACTTTACGTACTTACCTCACGGTCCTTTGAGAAAGCATTGCTCTGCCTCGTTGTAGCTGACTGAGCTGTCAACCACGAACTCAGTAACAAATCCTCCTATAATATGATCGAGCCAATGATCGATGTCGCGTGCAATCTTATCCTCCATTGCTTCCAACCTTCACACTAGCTCTAGGGTCCACACAATAGGACCGTCAAGTTTCCACCTTCCTTGGCTATCTGCTAGCTTCACGATCCACTTGTATAGCTTAGTAGGGAAGGACGCGAAAGATATTTCATGGATCTCTGTATACAGGTAGCTATCTGGCCACTGTTCTTTTGACAGTTGCGGTTTCTATTTTCCTGCGCCGTGAACTTGTGAATTCTTAAGTCCAACTAGCCTTTGATTTATTTCTTAGTTAGGTTCCAATGATACGACATCACACGTATCTTATGCAGATTCCGGTCTTTGCAACAGAACCATTTGTGGGCTTGAGGGGGGCTAACCCAGTTTCAGCGTTAGTTAGCAAAACAAATCCCTACACTACTGGCCCTTTCAGCATTAGTCCGCAGAGCGCAGACTGAAGTCTCACCCGAAGAAGTATGGGGGGATGATGCAACCAAGTTTCCGCACCCTTGAGATGGTATGATGTCGATTATTTCCAGCTATTCCTGCCTTCACACAGGTTGCTTCGTGCTCTGTTCTATCCTTGAGTAGCTTCATGAAGTGTTACAATCGGCTTTTGCACAACCCTAACTAGGGGCTGAAGTCCTTTGGCACTGCTAGAGTAGCTATTTGCACTATCTCTCAAACTAGGCTAAGTATCTTACTTATCTTATTATCAGATCTTATTTAGCTTCGTGTAAACAAAGGTTATTACTTGCGTTCACTTAACCAATACAATTATACACATTCGCGCATCATATAGGCATTAGAAGCGAAATTCATACCTAATATAACAGATGCATAAACAGGAAATAAGATGCAGAATAAGGAAACTTCTCTTTATTAATACTTCTAGATGATTACAAAATCGACTCGTCCTGTGCACTTAGCTGTAGGGGTCCGCGCACTTAGCTGCGGAATACTAGGCCTCTACGCACTCAGCTGCAGATCCTCTACCTACGCTACGACCCAAAACTTGGCCTTACACTTCAGAGCTATCTCGCATATATCTTCATTGATTTTACATATTGTATTAGATGCTTTTGACTACTTAGAGCATTGCTATATTTATACAATCCCATGGTCCGCAGACCATGGGTAGATCTTCTATAGCCGACATTACATTATCAAAGTAAGGGTAGACAACCCTATGACTCTTTAACAACTACGCACTCTGTGCCCACAAAATGCGGAGTCTTTACATTGGAAGTACAAAATTGGACCAAAATCTCGGCTCTAAGCCCCAAAACTGCCCTTGGGGGATCCCGTGCCCAACAGGAAGAAGAAGTGGAAAGGGGGAAATATTTAAAGATGACATCGACAACACACTATTGCAAAGATCCCAACAACCACTGCAACATTGATGGCTGCACAAAGGAAAAGTGTGAGAAGTTGCATTCAAAGCTTAACCCAAAGAACGAAAATAAAGAAAAGAAGAAGAATAATTTCATGGCCACCTATTCGAGCAACTAGGTTGAAAGAAACTCAGATGTGGATGAGAATATTGTTTGTATGTTAGTGTAGAAGGAGGCTAACCCGAGTAGCCTTCAATAACAGGAAGAGAAAGTAATGACCAAATTATTCCACATAAAGATACATTCAAGTAGACATGATTGATGCTCTATTTTACTCAAGATCGTAGGTGAATCTCATTGCAGTAGAGCTGGTAAAAAAATGGGATTGGAAGTTCATGATCATCCGAGACCACATCCATTGGGATGGGTAAATAAGGTTGCAAATTTGAATGTAACAAAATAATGCAAAATTAGATTTGCCATCAGTGATGATTTTATTGATGAAGTACAACTAGATGTAGTTCCACTTAATGTATGTGGAGTCGTTATTGGAAGTCCCTACATGTATACGTGAGATGCAATATTCATGTAGAGAGACAATTAGTACTAACTCTTTAAGGATGGAAAATTGTTCACCATCAATGCACACAAAGGCAAGTCCATTTTTTTTGGTAAGTTTCGACCAAGTTAAGAAATTGATTAGTTCCAGCAAGAAGTATAATTTACTATTTTTAAGAGAAAATTGATGTGTAAAAAAGTCTATAAGAGGCAAGGTATCCCTGGAGGGGTGTAATAAGAAACAAAAACAACATCTAGAAGAGTAACTACATCCATATCTAGACCTGTTCTGAGAGCCTAAAGGGTTACCACCCAAGAGGGAAGTGGAACATGAGATGCAACTATTTCCAGACTCCTTATTTCCAAACATTGGGATGTACATGCATCCTATTATAGAAGCAAGGGAGGTGAAGAAACAATTGCAACAACTACTAGAACATGGTGTCATCCGACTGAGTACATCACCATGTCACCTATCATCATTGTGCCAAAGAAGGATGGGACTTGGTGGATGTGTATTGATTACAGGGAATTGAACAAAACCACTCTCAAGAATAGGTACCCCTTGCCCAAGAAAGATGATCTGCTGGATTGGTTGCAACAAGCGAAATACTTTTCCAAGGACTTAAAGTTTGGATATCACTAGGTTCGAGTCAAAGAAGAAGATACCTAGAAAATTTCCTTCAAAACCAGACAAGGTTTGTATGAGTGGTTAGTAATGCCATTTGGCATATGCAATGCACCAACTATATTTATGAGGTTAATGAATGATATAACGCTCCCTTTTATTGATTCATTTGTTATTGTATATTTGGATGATACACTAGTATACAATGCTACCTGGGAGGAGCACATCACACATTTGACACAGGTGTTGGAGACATTAAAGAAGCACCAACTACTAGCAAATCTCAAGAAATGCGAGTTTGCAAAATAATGTTTGGTGTATCTGGGGCATGTGATAGGTGGAGGAGAGTTGAAGATAGATCCTGCCAAGATGGAGGCCATCATGAAATGGCTAATTCCTACTATTTTTTTCGAGATTAGGAGTTTTGTTGGGGAAACATGGTACCTGAGGAAATTCATAACCTTATTTTTAGTGGTAGCAGTGCCACTCCATGCCATAACAACAGGTGACAAGAGTTTCCAATGGAGAAAAGGTCAACAAAGGGCCCTTTAGGAGCTAAAGAAGAAGATCAGTCAAGCACCAGTTCTAGCATTACAAAACTTGTAGCATCCCTTTGAAGTGGATATAGATGTGAGTGGGTATGCTATGGGAGTGGTCTTGATGCAAAGAGGAAGGCTTGTATTCTACCATTTTGAAGTATTTCATGGGGTAGTTCTTAACTACCCTACCTACGACAAGGAGCTCTAACCCTTGGTGTAAGTTGTGAAGAAGTAGAAGCATTATCTTATGGGAAAGGAGACAATAATACACACATATCACTAGACACTATAGTACTTGTAGGCCCAAATTAAGCTAAAAACAAACTATGACTTACAAGTGGATGGGGTTTCTACAACGATTTATTTTAGTGATGAAGTATAAAAAGGGGACACAAACAAGTTGGCCGACATGCTTTCAAGACCACCCACTTCAAAGATCACAACTTTGGGAACTCTGATGCACCTCGAGCCATTCACACTTGATGCATACAAAAAGGAATATTCATAGGATGAGGACTTCAAGGAGCCATTTTAACAGTTGTAGAACTAGAGTCATGTGCATGATGGTGACAACATTGTTGGCTATCATCTCTAGGATGGGTTATTGTACATGCTAGATAAGTTATGTGTTTATGAAGGTGAGTGTTTGTGGCTAATCAGAGAGGCTCACAAATCCAAGGTTTCACGACACTTTGTTACAGGGAAGACAATGGCCAGCTTGTATAGGTATTTCATTGGCCCAAGATGAAAGAACATGTAGCTAGGTTCATAAGAGGATGCATGATTTATTGTAACGACAAGTCTAGTAATAGGAAAAAAGGTCTATAACATCCCTTCATTATACCCACTCATCCTTAGGAAGCATTTCCATGGACTAATTATCATGGAAATTTTGTAGGTTCAACAAGATATGTATTCTAATGCCTTATAAAAAGACCATAAATGAGCAAGAAGAAACAAACTTGTTCTTTGGATAGGTCTGGGTGGACTTTAGGATACGAAGGAGCATATTTTCAGATAGGGACATGATTTCTGAGTGCATTTTGGACTACAATGTGGGAGAAGATGGACACAAAGTTGAAGAGGTCTACAACATTCCATCCTCAAATATATGGGAAAATAAAAGTAGTCGATAGGACTTTGGTCCATATTTTAAGGGGTTATAACCAAAATCATCCAAAGATCTGGGATGAAAATCTTGTATATATACAACACTCTTATAATGGAGCATTCCACACTTCTAATGGTAAGTCCCCATTTGAAACATGTTTTCGATATTTGCCTCCTTCACCTTTGGATATTGCATATGGGCTACAAGGAAGAGTGAGGGAGAATCTTACATGGGATGCCTTGAGAGATGGAAAATTTGTTGTGAAGATTAGGAAAATCCATATCTAGGTACGTAAGACACTGTATAAGTCATGGGAAAAATACAAGGCAAGTTATGATCAACATATAACAAAGAAGTCATTCAAGGTGGGAGACAGAGTGTGGTTACCATTGAACAAGGAGAAGTTACAGGGTCATGGTAATAAAATCAAAGCTCTGCGATTTGGTCCTTTTGAGATACTAGAAAAGGTGGGAGATAATTCCTATAAACTTAATCTACCTCCATACATGCACATTTACTTAGTTGTGAATGTGGAGAATTTGAAGCTCTAGGAGCCTTCCATATTAGATCAAGAAGAGGAACAAGTCTTACCTTTTGTGGAGGATTTGGAACTAGATGCTCAAGTAGAGTTGATAAAGGATACAATTTTGTAGAAGAGGACCAAAACTATAAGAGATGGGTGGCATGACCTTTGGTATATTGGGTTGAAAGGATAACTTCAAGACATATATCAATTGTACACTTGAGAGAAGGCAGTGGAAAAATTTCCTCACCTCATTTAGTAGAAGCTTTTGGGGACAAAATTCCTTGAAAAATGGAGAGGTGTGATCCATATTGGATTATTATATTGTTTTTCAACCATCTTGATGATTTTAGAGTGGAACACGTGGAGGAATAAACTCACAGGACTATTTTTACTTGTGGGACCTAGTTTGGCAAATTGGGATCTAAAACCTCTTGGGAGAATTTTGAGGCATCAAATGATGTTTATTGGGGGTAATTTTTTTTTCACATTAGCATAAAACCTTTTTTTCACCATCTACACATAGATACCTTTCCAATGACACACAAATCACCTCAATTAGAGTCCATATGCAAAAGTTATGCCACTTAGAAGTTAACCTTCCTTTTTTCACCACCATAATTCAAGAGGATGCGATGTCATCCCATATTATTCATGGAAAATGAGCTAGCCACATGATTATGATGAAGAATATTCTAGAAGAGTCCATATTGTAATTCTGGTTAATAGTTGAGGTAGTCAAACCTAACCACTAGTAGGCTATTTTGTTGTGTTATAACCATGCCACTAGGAGGAAAGGGGTTCCATTCTTTTTTAGTGAATTTGTTCCATAGATGAGGAAAATAGCTGAGAGGGATAGAATATAGAGAAAACATTGAGATTTTTTCCATTGTAGTATCCCTCGAGCCACAGGCCATGATTCTATGTACTCACAACCATTTTATATTTAGATAAAGAGAGCAGAGCGACCTCACCTTCCAACTAGGTTTTCTCCCGATAGGGTTTCCTAAGTCATATCTTGCGTCTATCATGGTTTGCGAGTTTTTATTTTGATGATCTCTATTTTCTGCATAATTTTAATTCACATGCATACACAATTAACCATAATATTCAAATCCAGAAACCTAAAGAAAAATAAAACCCTAATAGTGTAGATTTCATATTTTTAAATATAGTTTTGACAGATTTGTTGTGACAAAATATCTAGTGGAATGCCAAATGCAGTTTATGGATCAATGTCCCTTTTGTATCAATTTTGTCATGCTACCAGAACTTATCACTTTAAGGGGTTTACCGTAGATACATCTAAGCTCGATTTCCTTTTGTTCTATACAAAATCTTATTAAAAGATCTTGAAAATTAATGGTCACTATTCCTAATCATTGTAATCATTGGACACTTAATACAAAACCATAATGACCCATTTGAATTGAAATCATGGGAATATTCAATAAATACTCCATATTCAACTTAAATTTATGGAAATTCCCCAAACAATTATGGTACCTCCATCTGCAATCATTACTTGACATTCTGATGCCTAGTATGCAAAACAATTAATAAGCTTTTCCAATTTGTAATTGATAAAGTCATGGGTACTCCCTATGTTAGGTCCCTATACTACTAGTGTAATCCCTTATTGTTATTAGTGCAACCCATTTATTGTATTATTTTGCCCATATAGTCCCCATGTTGTTATTATTATGCCCCATAGAAGCCCACTATTGTTATTGTTGTGCCCCTACAATATTATTGTTATGTAGGCTCTAATTGTATTGGGACCCTTTAGACTCCTATATATAGAAATGAGGTCTTGCCATTTATATCATCCAAGAATTATTCATTTGTGTAATGTAAAGGAGGTTTCCCTCTTGAAGATGCTAATTTTGAATTCGTTGATCTATCTTTTCTATATTTTGTGAGCTGGCTTCATAACATTTGGTATCAGAGACTTTGGATTCTAGAGTTTCGCTGCTCCAAACAAGTCATCGTGGCATTTTTGCTATAAATTTTTGTATACAAGGTTTCAGAGACTAAAAAAAACCCATTTGAGCCTAAATCATTTTGAACCTTAGGTCTAAATTTTGCATTTTGTCTCGCTACATTTTTAGAGATATGATCTCAGGAAGTTAGGGTTTTTGCAAGCTCCAAAATTCCATCTCAAACAAGGTCATTGTGGAATTTTCACTATAATGTTTTTTATACGAAGGTTCAGACACTGAAATTAAAACCTAATTGAGCCAAAATCTTAATGAAGCTCAGGCTCAAATTTCAGATCTTTTTTCTCTATATTTTCGGATATATGGTCCAAGACATTTAGGGTATTTTCAGGCTCCCTAAATACATCCCAAATAGGTGACCCTGGGAAAATCGTCATAACTTTCTCTTTGAGTATCAGATTGAAATTTCATAAAACGTTATATAAAAATAACGGCCTATAGTTTTCAATGTATTAGTTTCAGGTCCTAAGGTCGAAAAAATGACACGTGACACTTCTTACAAGTTTGCTCTACTGAACCTGTCTATAATTAGGTCATCGTGGGAGATTTGTCATAACTCTTACTTGGAGAATCAAATATTGATCAGAATTGTGGGGTGGGAAAGAGGACTCAGAGAGCTACCGAAGGATGCAGTTTTAGACTTCAGAGATCTGAAATTACAAATATACAACAGATTCGATATCCAACTCCTACAAAGTGAAAAAAAGCGTGTAGGTTTTTTTTATAAATTTTGCATAAGTTTGGTTTGAAAAATTAGTTTGAAGGAATTCAAAGGGCATATTGAAGCATAATCATCATTAATTGATGCCCCGAAGAAAGAACATGGAAACACCTAGTAAGAAACCTGAAATATCTAGCATGACTCATGAAGAAGGGGAAGAAATGCACCATGATATATCAAATTTACGAGACCAAGTGCAACAAAATTCACTCCCACAAAAAATAATAGAAGCTAAGATGGATGGTTTAAAGAAAGGCATAAAAGATAAGATGGATGGCATGGAAGCTAAGATGGATGTTTAAATAAAGGCATGAAAGCTAATATGAATGGCATGAAAGCTAAGATGGATGGTATAGAAGAAAAACTTAAAGGCAACATGGAAGATTTGAAGACATATTTGACAAAGTTGCTACAAGAAATGCTTACTAATGGCGAAAGGGTAGTAAAGGAAACTCATGATGAGAAAAAACAAATGTTAATCATGATTTCATAGACTCTAACATTGGATTGAAACTCACCATGTTCCAAATATCGATATGAGGAAGTTTGATGACAAGGATCCCGTAACATGGATACTACAGATGGAGCAATATTTCGATCTCCATAATGTGCAAAACACACAAAAGGTACGCATTGCAACTTTATATTTGGAACCAAATCAGTTTGTATGGTATCGATGGTTTTAATATCGTAAAAAAATTGTCACTTGGGCAATTTTTACGAAAGAAATGATAGCGCATTATGAGGATACAAAAAACAACAACTTTTTTAGCTAATTGATAAATCTCAAACAAAAGGGTTCAATGATGGAGCACATTGAGGAATTCCAAAAATTGAATATAAGGGTAAAATATATTCTAGAGGAGCATAGGGTTGATGTGTTCATAGGGATTTTAAAGGATAATATCCAACATGAGGTTTGCCTTTAGGAACCCGATTCATTGGAGAAGGCATTCAGGTTGGCAAGAAAAATGGAAAGAAAAGTTATGGCAACAAGGAAGCCTACCAGTCACAAATATAAATATGGAAGTGTTGTTGCCCCTAGTCTTCCACAACCTACAAGGTTGACACCACAACTATTGGAAGAAAAAAGAGAAAAAGGGTTTTGTTATAGTTTTGATAGCAAATACACTAAAGGTCATAAGTGTGCCGAGAAGAAATTATTTTACATAGATTGTGAAGAGGAGGAAGAAAAGGAACAAAAAACGTCAAAAGAAGAAGATATACACCAGGAACAAACCCTAAAGAATGAAGAAATGAATCTAACCATATCTTGTAATGCATTGGCCGGAATTACCACTCCTCAAACTATCAAGATAGAAGGACATATCAAGAAGAAAAAGGTAATAGTGTTGATTGATTCGGGCAATGCCCACAATTTTATTCATTGTAAGATAGCCAAGGAATTGAATTGTTTCCTATATCCAGCACCAGAGTGTCAAATGATGGTTGCAAGTGGAGGAACCATAAATTTCTCTGGAAAGTGCCATAATATCAAGCTATCCATGGGAGAATATGTATTGAATAACCAAATTCTTTCTAATCCAATGGGTGGTGCTGAGGTTGTACTAGGAGTCTACTGGCTACAATCCTTCTTTTTTTTTGGGAAGGAAAGGAAGTTGAATTAAGGGGTATCGCAGGGAAACCGAGAAAGATAATAAGCTCTAACGGAATGACAAATCTTCTAAAGAAAAAACAACGAGGCGTACTTGCATAATTATGTTCGCTAGAGGTTCCCATATCGAAATCATATGTTTCTCTAGATCTCCAAAAAGTCTTGGACAATCATTCCATGGTATTTGAGACTCCCAAAGGCCTCCCACCTATTTGTGATCATGATCATGCTATTCATTTGATTCCAGGAAGTGTTCCTCCAAACATCAGGCCTTACATATATCCATATGCCCAAAAGAGTTAAATTGAACGCATGGTTGCAGAAATGCTAGAGGTTGGTATAATTCAACCTAGTCAAAGTTTTGTATCTGATCCAGTAGTATTGTTGCACAAGAAGGATGGAGCATTGCACATGTGTCCAGATTATAGGGAGCTCAACAAGCTCACTATTAAAGATAAATTTCCCATTCTTGTCATTGATGAATTATTGGATGCATTGCATGGATCAATTTACTTGACCAAGTTGGATCTTCGTTCGGGATATCATCAAATCAGAATGAAGACTGAAGAAATTTCGAAAACAACATTTAGAACTCATGAGGTTCATTATGAATTTTTGGTCATGCCTTTTGGCCTTACTAATGCACCTTCTACATTTCAAGGTTTGATGAATTCCATTTTCAAAGCCTTCCTTAGAATTAGTGTTAGTATTTTTTGATGATATACTAATCTACAACAAGCCTTGGAAGGATCATGTTGAACATGTTGACAAGGTGCTCAAACTATTGGAGGAGAAACAATTATATAGAAAAATATACAAATATTTCTTTGGATTACAAGAGGTGGAATATTTTGGTACTCAGTTATCTCATAGCTCATCTTATCATCCTCAATCTAATGGGACAATGGAGATAGTGAACAAATGTTTGGAAGGATATCTTCGTTGCTTTGTATCTGATAAACAGACACAATGGATCAAGTGGTTGCCTTTAGCTGAATGGTGGTATAACACTTCCTTTCATACTGCAACAAAAATTACCCCATTTATGGCACTTTATGGATATCATCCACCATCCATCACATCACCTTTAAAAGAAAACTCTAAGGTTCAAGTAGTGTAAGATCACATTGAGCATCAACAACAAGTTCTCGAACTCTTAAAGGATAACCTCACTTTGGCATAGAATAGAATGAAACAACATGCAGATCAACATCGCAGTGAAAGAAGTTTTGATGTATGTGACTAGGTATTTCTACAACTACAACCATACAAAAAAATGTCCATCAAGCAAGATAAGAAGGATAATAAATTATCATCAAATTATTATGGTTTGTACGAGGTGTTACAAAAGATTGGTGCTATGGTATACAAATTGGAGCTTCCTGCATCTTCCTAAGTGCACCCAGTTTTCCACGTTTCATGCTTAAATAAGGATATAGGTGAGAAGACCCCAATTCAAACAATATTTCCAGAACCTGAAGAGGAAGGAAAAATCATATTGTAACCGGAAGGAGTCACAAAAACAAGAAATCGACAGCTAGGAAATCGATCAATTTTATAGTATCTCATCAAGTGGAAGAAGTTACTCGCTTAAGATTCTGCATGGGAGGATGAGAATTTTATATAAAAGCATCCAAAACTACTCAAGCGTTGAGGACACCACTTTTTGAAGGAGATGGGCATGTTAGGTCCCTATACTACTAGTGTAAATCATTATTGTTATTAGTGCAACCCCCTTATTATATTATTGTGCCCATATAGTCCCCATGTTGTTATTATCATGCCTCATATAAGCTCCCTCTTGTTATTGTTGTGCCCCTACAATATTATTACTATGTAGGCTCTAATTGTATTGGGACCCCTTAGACTCCTATATATAGGAATGAGGTCTTGTCATTTGCATCATCCAAGAATTGTTCATTTGTGTAATGTAAAGGAGGTTGTCCCCTTGAAGAGGTTGATTTTGAAGTCATTGATCTATATTTTGTGAGATGGTTTAATAACACCCTAAATCAATCAATACTGTTACCATTTTATTTTTGATATATCCTTCTATCTTGAGGGTTTTTGGAATATTGGTGTTGGTTAATGCATGACTAGATATTGTTGGAGTGACCTCTTCTAGCTCTAGATCTTGTGATGGTTCCACTTCTTGATCTTCACAGTTTATGTAGAATAATTTCTTCTTATTGTATTTATGCTCCTTACTATACTTTCTATCACAATTGAAATATAGTCCCTTTGCTCTTCTTTCATCCATTTGCTGAGGTGTCAACCTTATTAGTTTAGGAGAGGGAACATGATTTTGTCTATAGTAATTAGTGATCATTTTTCTAGTAGCCATATCTTTAGTTTCAACTTTCGTTTCTAGACTTAAAGCATGATCTATAGATTTAGGTTCAGAGAGGCACACATCATATTGGATGCTTTCCTTTAAAGTTCCCATAAACAAGTCTAACGAATTATCCTCTAAAATGTTCTTTACCTTAAGACTCAACCTTTGGAATTGTTGAATGTGCTCTATAACTAGACATTTTTGTCAAATATTCATCAATTGACGAAAGAATGTATTGCTCTTAGTATCCCCACAATGTGCTATCAATTCCTTTGTGAAAATGGACCAAGTTACAATATAATTCTTTTTCCTCTCCCAAATCTATTAATACCATATATCTAGATCTTGTTTGAAAAACATGGATGTAATATTTACCTTTTGAAAGGTGGCCACTTGCATAGATCAAAGTATTTCTCCATTTGGAATACCATGTTATAGGATTATTACCATCAAACTTCTTCATATCGATCTTCAAAATGTAGTATTTCCTTGATGATAACTTGAAGACTTGTTGATGTGTATATTGGATTGAAAATCCATGATTATGGTTCTATGATTCAATATTTGTGCTATCCAATTGTGATAAATTACTCCCCATATGTGACTAAGCCTCAACACCATGCTTTTCCTTATGTTCACAATTTCCTTAGATCTACATATCTCTTTTAGGGAGAAGCTTTAATATAATGGTTTGTAGTTATTTTATTTCTTCTCGAATAGATTTTTGTATATCTTCCTTTACACTTCATTTCTTCCTTATTTTCATTCATATTCTTTTCCATTTCACCCATCAATTCTCTTTTATGGTTTTCTTGAGAACATGATAAATTCACCCTTTTCAACATACTACCATCCATTTCAGTAACTTTCTTCTCTAATGTTCTTCATGAGTACTGAATGAGCCTTTAGGTGCTTTAATTGGTGTAGTATCTTTTTGTGGAGGCATAAGAATAATACTTCTATTTATGACAACTTTCAGTCACAAAAAATTGGATCTTCTAATTAAAAATATGTTACTTGTAAGTTATACACCTTTAAAACCTTAATTTGGAGCATATCTGAATGACTAATATTTTTATTGATATATCTCTGATATTTTAACCCTTTCCAGTCTAAATTTTTGGCATGTATTAATTTGATATGTCTTCTTTGTTATTCCACAGGTCTAACTAGAATTTGATGTGCTAAGTGAAAGTTATGGCAAAATTCCCAGAATTTGTTGATTTTTAGACTCTTCCTAAGAGAAAACATGTATGTCTTGCCATTTTTCCAATTATTCAAATCTTATTGTGAAATTTTTACTTAAGGTACTTCATTATGTCCCCTCGGATATCTGGAAATTTTTTAGTATGAAGTTCCCCAAAAAAATTAAAGCAGGGATGCGATGGTCACTCATTTAAAACTGATTTTAGGACTATTCACAAATCCCAACTTCCACAAGGTGTATCTCATAAATGATAATGAATCAAAATCTAAATTTTTTAGTGGACGCACCTTGTGATGGCTTATAAAACTTCTCAAAATTTTGTAATTTGGAACATCCTAGAAAAAATAAATATAGTGAAAATGACAAGATGACTCCTTTGAAACAAATTTGAGGACCAATCACAATCCCTAACTTCCATAGCGGATATCTAAGACATTGTATGGAACCAAAAATTAAAATTTTAATCAGATGTTCTCCAATATATCTCCTTAACATGCTCAAAATTTCATGATCTAAAATGCCCCATACAAAAATGTTGTAGAAAAAAATGCCAATATGACTTGTTTGAAGCATCAATACCCTAGATTCATATGGTCTAATACCAAATTTTATAAACCTTGAAACTTAGAAATGATAAGTGCTATACAAAATCTATGACCAAGGATAGAAGTGTCTTCCCTAGACTAGGTGGCCTAGTCTAGAACAACAAGAAGAAAAGAAACTAATGTTTTCCTTAAAGCAAACAGATAACGAGGATGAAGCCTACCTGTAATCTATTGCAAGCCTCATTCCTCTCTTAGCTTGTATGCTCCAATCCTAGCTTCGATCACTATAATTAGAACTTTCACAATCAGACAACACAAGCCAAATATCTAGGACATCTATGTAGCATCATCCAATCACTTCATTCAATAGATCAACATGGTATTGAAATACATGAAATCATAACATCACATATATGAAAACAATGAACTCTTTGTATTAATATAAATGGAGAGAATTAAAACCAAATATAGAGTTTATCTTGTAGAAGAGCTCCTCCAAGTTGACTTGTCCTTCCTTGTCACAAAGTGTATCTCTATGTCACCCTAATGCATGGAATAATGAATTTCACAACAACATCATGAGGGTAGAATCTATCTTTATAGACAACACCTAGCTTATGGAAGGAAGTAAATATATAGAAGAGGATGGTAGGTTAGGAATTCTTATCCATTTACCAATCTAGGCTTGAGATCTACTGTTGATGGGAGGATGAGCTCAAGGGATAAGGGTGAAATATCCAAGGTAGGATAGGATAATATTTGAGACTTTCATCCAAGGTGAATGGTTATAACAACTCCTTGAAGCTTCTGGAAGAGGAAGGTTTGGGATACTTTTTGTTTTTCATGAATTTCTAGGATCAATACACCCCCAACAACGGGCAACTTGTTGGTGATCAACACAGGTCCAAAGAAGGTCAACCTGCTGGGGAATGCAATCTCTCTTGAAGCAGTGGGAGAAAATTTGGGATTAGGGAAAGTCATGCTTAGGGATTTGTGAAAAGGTTATAACAAGGGGTAAAAGGATGTTGATTGATCCAATTAACAGACCTATTAACTAGATGTGACAAAATGACCTATAACAGATTTCCCCCTAAAGCGCAAAGTAAGAAATGGAAACTAGTGACTAAAATGCTCTACCTTGTGACAAGTCGGGATCAATAACAACCAACGAGATCATTATTTGTTACAATACATTTACATCACGATGACTCTGTTAAGGGAGGCATACCCATGCTCAACATATAAGCTAACATTACATGCACAATGATCAAATAGACATGTCCACTGATGAAAAAATGTGGACAAATGACTGGATGACTATCTATATGATCATAGCCATCATACACTGTGATCTTGTATTAATATTGAAATTGCAGCTTGGATGGATGAAACTAGATATGGGGTCTTCTATCTTGTTCACATGATCATCCAATGGACGATTCTAACCATGTGAATCAATGAGCTCGAGTAGAGCATGGTAGACACCATATGATTACCGACCAATGATGTCAGCCATTAACATACACAAAAGAAACCACTGATGATGTTAGTGGTTCTAAAGGTATTACAGTACAATCTGTATGGTGTGAAAGAATGAGTTGAAGTTGAACACCACATAGATTCTGTCATTCAAAGGCCAGTGATGTAAACCTATCGCTGAGAGCGAGGAAAATTTCCATTGATGTATGAAAGCACTAAGGTACTGAAGGGTTTTTTCTAAGTCAACTTCCTGGATAATGAGTTGATGTTGACAAGAAGCAACCCATCGCACGAGGGCCTTGATGTATCCCCCATCAACGACATGAAACAAGTATCATGATTTGAGACAAAATAATGATGATATGGAATTGAATTAGGAATGACAGACATGGAATGAAGGCTTAAGAGTATCGTATCATATATCAACTAAAAGAATTCTCTTGAACACACCGATGGCACTGAATGGAGTTGGAAGCATTGACCCAAAACCGCAAATGGAGGCTTTGAAAATGTATGATGAACCAAAAGACAAGAAGATTTTCCAACCCAAAATACCACGGAGATTAAGTGGAAGAGTGTCATGTTCAAGAGTGACTCATTGCCATTAACAGGTGGAGCACCATGTTTTCCCACTTTCCCCAACCATATTTGGTTAGTACCTCTTTATTTTTTAACAAGCTTGAGGAGGATAACATATGCTTGATCTATAAGTTCACCCTTCGGATGAATCTCTCTGAGTATGTTTAATGAACCCTGAGAAGGAGTGGTTTGGTCCCATCATGTTCGACGAGTCCAACGAAGGTCTAACTCGACATATCTTTCATATGTCGAGTCCAACGAAGGTCTAACTCGACATATCTTTCATATTTAGAGAGTTTGAAAAAGAGGCAAAAAAGAAAACTCTAGATGTTCCCTTTCATAGATAGTCCATTCATTTTGAAAAGGTAGAAAAAAATACCCAAGAGAACCTCTTAGGCATGTTCGACTAAGGTATTTATTTTTTGTAGTTGGTCTATCTCAGTTCGGAAAAGGGTTAAACTTATACGGAGTCGACATCTTTTAATTTAATTTAACGAGTTCTAAAAGACAAGTGATCGATAGTATTTTCATATTTTGGGAGTCTAAAAAGAGCTGAAAGAGGACTCCAAGGGGTTCCTTTTGCGTGAGTTTACAAAGCCCAAAAAAGCGATAAAAGTATCCTCGGTCAAAATGATCTGTTCAAAACACGAAAAAATATGTCAAACAACCATTAACATGCTCATAACACCAACAAAAGATTAAAAATACTTGTTTCACGATAAAAATAAATTACGACTAGGTCAAATCATTAAATATGAATAAAATAATGGAATAAATGACCATAAATAGTCAAAATGACAATTCATTTTTAGCATTTCACATTTACCTTATGATGTCAGAGTTCTGAGTACTTTTTGCCCTCGATCTTCTACAGTTGATTGTGATCAATCCGGAGGATCGTTTCAAGTACCATCACATCCAGGTAGGAGCTAAAACCTTTTTCATTTCATGGAGGAATTTTGTAATTTCATGCATATTTTTTAGGTTTTTGAGGGTCCTAGGGCTCAAATATTTTTCCCCTGGATCAACACACACTGCTAATGTCAAAAGGAGCATTTATTCTAGTCAAAATGCACTATAGGTAGTGCTGCAACGCACTGTCTCTAGTGCATTATGCTAGTTCCGTTCAAAATTTATCAAGTTTTTTGCATGGAATTAATCCTAATGAGTCTCCTTGTGATGTTCCAAGACTTCATTGGAACAAAACTACCTTAATATGGAGGGAAAAATAACATGAAGAACATGATATGAATGTAGCAAATGACCCTGCTACCATCCAGGCATTGATAACTATGGTTACTAAAATTCTTCTGGCTTCTTGGCATGAGGCAATAGATGGAGTTGCTAGGATATCTTATTCATCCACGTGAATTCTCTAGTGCATTATGCTAGTTCCGTTCAAAATTTATCAAGTTTTTTGCATGGAATTAATCCTAATGAGTCTCCTTGTGATGTTCCAAGACTTCATTGGAACAAAACTACCTTAATATGGAGGGAAAAAGAACATGAAGAACATGATATGAATGTAGCAAATGACCCTACTACCATCCAGGCACTGATAACTATGGTTACTAAAATTCTTCTGGCTTCTTGGCATGAGGCAATAGATGGAGTTGCTAGAATATCTTATTCATCCACGCGATGTTGAAGCTCAGGCATTCAGGTTCAGAGCACATTTGCTCAAGATAAAGGTAGAGGACAAATACTTCTTGGATAGTTTACCTATGAGAGGTGCCCTCGTCTCCTTCTTAGGTGGGAGAAGGGGTGGAGAGATAGTTAAGGATTACATCGCCACTCATGGTAGACCTCGAGCCCAGCCAAATAAGGATGGGAAAATCAACATAAAATATGTGACCTCATTGCCTTTAAGAACAATCCTATTCATCATTTCCAAATTGGCTGGTAGCTCTACTCTTCATGTAGCTAACATGTCATACATGCAGTATGCCCTAGAATGTATCGAGCCAACAATTTTCAACTGTAGCAAGGGAGTGTTGGTCAACATGAAAGAACAACTAACCAAGGAAAGAGGTGGACGTTTGAATTTTTTTGGATATGGTTTGATCTTGATCTCCTTTTCTTTAGAACAAATTCTATTGCTATAGCCTCAACATATCATACTTGATCCCATTGATCCAAGAGTTCCACGGATGAGGAGGTGGATAGATATTATGTCCCGACATGCAAGTCCATCGACGATCAGTTTCTCACCAGCCTTCTTTGGATGGTTGCGTAGGAAATTCATTATGATAGATGATTATCCAGAACTGGGATGGACTTTTGTGGATACCCTGAGCTCGTGCTTCTTGAGGGAAAGCAGTGGGGTGCTATAGGTATGACATTTCAACCATTTTTTATTTTAAGTTTTACAAGTTTTGTGTGTTTTTAAATGCATCCAAGACTAAACTATTGATTTTTCATGCAGATATTGGGACCATTCGACCTTTATGTGCTTCATATCTCCATTGTGCGGGAGACCCACAATAGGCAGTAGCACCAATATAGGTTGCTGCAGTAGGATGAGATGTACTACAAGATCTAAATGTAGATGAGAACTTAATAGAGGTAGATCACCACATGGAGGTGTTGACGCTTGGGATTGGCAAGACCATGGTTGCCCAACTTCCTATGTGACTTCAACAACACACTATTAAAGTGCCAAGCCGTATTGGTCGGCTACTGCACAAGAGAGTTCATGCAATGACATGTTATCATGAACACTATAATTAGTCTACTAAGAGGCTGATAACCATATTTGCATGTAGCTTTTGATATGATAGGTGTTGTCGGGCACAAATTTGTAAAACCAAACCTTTATATATAAAACTATGTTCAATGTTTCCTATGTTCCTATTATTACTTTCAATGCATGTGATATGTATAAAAATCTATTTACATATGTCGTAAATATTTATCTAACACATGATTAACCAATGTATCTGTCAATGTGTTTATATTTCGAGAAATGTGTTGATATAAGATGAATTCAAAATGTATTTCAAGAAGGCAAACCCTTAAGAACACACGAAGAATGGTTGTACTTCTAACCAAATAGACATTAGTCAATTGTAGTAATACAAGCTATGAGTCAAGTATGATGACTAAATGACGAATACCATGTGAAATAACATTAGACATAAGCTTGACCACTGCGCTATACTCAATGATGCCATTGGTGGAGTGACCGATACAAATCCCTCGTAGACTCACTAACTCACCATTTGGAGAAAATATAACCCAAGTTGCGGAAGACAAGTTCCGATTACTATGACTAGAACCATCATCATAACTAACATATGGTTCAGAGGATGCCGACATCTGCAAACCAAACTTAAAAAGGATCAACAGAAACCATAGGAAAGTCTGAAGAAACATGCTGCAAATGCACTCAACACACCTATATACACTATGTACACAGTGCACTATGAAAAAATCAAGCATAGTATTTTTTAATGTACAACCCATTTCTAGGTTGCACTCATGGAATTCCATCAAAATTGACTAGCTCATAGGCCCCTTTAGTAAGAACATGCTTGACAATATATGGACCTAGTCACATGGGTTGGAACTTTCTTGATCCTAACTTATCAGATTCTTAGTTGTATAAAAGGACAAGATCTCCTTCTAAAAAGACATGAGGCTTGACATTTTTGTCATACTATGCCTTGACACATTTCTTATAGGCTTCATTAGCTATAGCAACATCTCGTTGAGTCTCATATAAGCATGTCAGATGTAAGAGATGTTCTTATTTTACAGAAGTAGCAAGAAGAAGTTCTACAACAAATTTTAGTGACGAAATATCACATTCAGTTGGGAGGATAGCTCCTAGACCATAAACCAATTGAAACAATGTAAATCTGATAGAATTACTAACATAGGTTCAATATGCCCACAAGGCAACATAAAGAAGCAAATTCTAGTCCGGTTTATGGACCCATATCATACATTGAAGAGAGTTTTTGAGAACTTTATTAATAACCTCAACTTTCCTATTAGCTTGAGGGTAGTAGGGAGTGGAACTTTCATGAGAGAGTCCCAACTTAGCAGTCAGTTCAGACATCATGTGATTGCGAGTGTTTCCCATTGGCTGCAACTATGGCTTATGGAACACCAAACTGTGTGATAACATGGTTAAAGAAAGAATATGCAATTGTTTCACCGATATTGTTAAATGTAGGCACCAACTCGTAACATTTAGTAAAGTAATCAACCGCTACAATAATATAGCCATTCCCCCTGGCCGAGTGAGGGTTACATCTCGTGAAATTGATACCCCATTTCGTAAAAGGACCTACAACAATAACATGATGCATGGGAATGGATGGAGCACGAGTCTTATGGTCGTAAATCTGACATGCATGACACTTTCGGACAACGAGAATAAAATTGCGATATAAGATAGGCCAAAAGTAACCAACACAGAGGATATTTTGTGCGGTAGAATAACCAGATAAATGACCGCCGCATGTCCCTAAGTGGCATTCATTGATGAATTTCTCGACCTCTTAATGGGTGAGGCACCTACAAAAAACTATATGGATACCATGACGATAAAGAGTGTCACTAATGATGATGTACTACTTGGTTTGGTATCGAATACATTGATGTTTGGAGAAAGAGGCATCGAACCGGAAAGTCTCAGTCTAGGGATATATAAGAATGTCTCCATACCATGGGTCAGATGACGAAATCAGAAACAACGACTCGTTTGGGATGGAATTTTCAGACATTGATTCAGAATCGACAGCGGGAAGGTCACAAATAAGCTAAAAAAACTAGGGATTTCTTGGATTTGTACTTGACAAATTCCAAATCAAACTCCTACAGGATGACGATCCATTTGGAGTATTCCCCCCCAACAATTGACGTGACAAAATATATGGCATATGGTTGCAATCTAAAACAACCATATTTTTCTGGAACAATATATAATGGCGAAACCTTTGGATGGCTTGGAAAACTGCCAAAGATAACTTTTCTAGATGAGTTTACTTGATTTTGGTACCCTTAAGATTTAATATATTAGATGTTTAGTCCCTACATCGTCTTCCTGGACCAATACCATTTCTATGCTAGTAATTGCTTCAACGAGATACAGGAAAAAATGGCCCTGGTAATCAAGGGGATATTATAGAGATGTTCGAAATACATATTTCAAGGCATTGAACTCCTTTTGAGCAATGCTATCCCAATAGAAGGAAATATCTTTCTTAAGAAGGTGAGTGAATCCTATGGTCAAATCAGCATCATTAGGGAAAAACCTCCGAAGAAATTTAGCCTTCCCCTGGAGTCATTGAAGCTGAACGAGGGAATAAGGAGCAGGCAAATCGATAATTGCCTGAACTTTCAAGGGATCAATATGAATTCCATGTTTTTAAATGACAAAACCAAGAAGTCAACCAGAACAAACACAAAACACGCATTTATGAGGATTAAGTCGAATATTATAATGTCTACATTGTAAAAAATATTGCTTGAAGATGCATCAAATGAGAAATATGATGTTTAAAAGGAGCAAGTAGAGCATCCAAATAAGGTTGCATGATATTTTTGATATCATGGAAGGTGTAATCGATGGCCCTATGAAATGTAGCCCCAAGATTCTTTAAGCAAAAAGGAATTTTCTAGTATGGAAATGTACCCGAGGGACAAATGAATGCAATCTTCAATTGATCTGTTGGGAGAATGTTTATTTGAATATAGCCAAAGAAACCATCCATAAACAAATATATCTCACAACCGACACAATCATCAACAATCTAGTTGATGAATGGGGTTGGGTAATTTTCCTTTGGACAAGCACGATTTATATCCCAATAATCAACACATACACATATTTTCCCCCGTTTCTTCATGACAGGAACAATATTTTACACTTAATTGGTCAAAGGAAATAGGTAGATGAAACCAACACGTAGAAGTTTTTCAACTTCAACATTAATCATGACAACCTTTTTGGGATGGACGAGATGGAGGCGTTATCGGATTGGTTTTGCATCAAAATAAGTTTTAATTTCATGCACCACTATATTTGGATTGATACTTGACATTTCCTCATATCACCAGGCAAAGACATGTCGAAATTCCCATAATAGGGCCTAATAGGTATTAATCTCATTTAGATAACAAGACACACTGACGTGTAGATTTGCGATGATAACCGGTTTAATTGAGATATCTAGAGGCATCATCTCTTCACTATTTGACAAGTTCTTTTCAAAATTGAATTCGTGAATCAAAACGAAATTCATAGGAAACTCAATGATATTAGGTTGATACACGTCACTGAGATTATCCTCAACGGAATCTGGTAAGGGGGAATGATGGTGATAATCATCCCAGGACGCATCATCTGGCATCATGATCTCTGTGATGCTCTCATCAATAGGGAATGTGTGAGAGAAAATATCATAAGACATGCCATAGTCCAATGAATGATCAATCCAATTGATCGAATATTTAAGATCAAGGTGAGCCACACAATCAGAATAAATGACTACATAATCAAGCTCAATAGGTCTCATAGATATTCGATCACCAAAAGTATTAATGTTAGTTTCATCCGTACAATCCAAGGATCAGTTGGAATAGTAGAAGATGATGTCATATTGATATAAGCAACCGAAGGAGAGCTATCGGGAAGCGAAACGGTTCCCATGAGAGAGGAATCCTTAAGTAATCCAACCTCGATGTGCTAACATGGGTGTAGAATTTCCCCTACAAGAGGGACACTCCCTGGAACTTGAGAAATAGAGGCAAAGAAGGTGAGTTGGTCAATTGATACAATCCTACCTTTATGGGGAAAGACGATCATCTTAAAATAAGTTGAAATGAAGAAAACCATGGCATAAACCTACACGCGACCCAATAGAAGGTTATAATCAAGTGGTCCATCAATAACTTCGACTTATATGTATACAAATTTACCTCCTAATTCTACTTGCAAGGAGTTCAAAATACTACAAGGTTTATATGTTTGTCCATCAAAAGCCTTCAAGATGGTGGGTGGCTGGCTCAATTGAAGAGAACTAATCACCTTCCAGCAGGTCTTATATGGTATTTTTTCACACTCCCCATCTCGTATACTGAAGTGTCAAAATGACAGAAGATGTCAGTGTATTTACCACGAAACATGTTCAGAAGCATCCTTGAAGAAAAGAAGAAAACTTGCCTTGAAAGAATTCTGAATAAACTTGTAAAAAAACCTTGTTTTCAGGATCAATGCTTTTTGCAACACTAGTGACCTGTTCTGGTACCTTGTTGCACTATATTGTCCTAGCGTTTCTAGCACGACTTTTATCTGGAAAACCCGCGATGAACCTCTTCAAGCAATTTTTCCTAAAGTGGAGGAGAAGATTCTTTGAATAGAAGTCTTGAGAACAATGAGTTGGTTACAGGTGAATGAGGATTGGAATGAGACCTCCCATTCCTGGTCCTTGATCCTAAATTCATGGATATTTCCCTTTAAATGTGGAACTTATCCCTCCTTTTATGGATACTCAACTCCCTCTCCTTCCCTATAAATGAGATCCCTACTATCCATAATTGGTTGGCTATTGATTGGTTGCCTTCCTAGTGCTGAACTATGCCCAAATGCTATCCATTTTGCTAAGGAGAGAGGAGTGCTTGAAGGTTAAGCTTAGGACTTGGAAACTCACCTAAAGGAGGCTTCCAACACCAAGGATTAAGTGGTTGTAATGCTCCCTTTACCATCTATTAATAACACATTATGTGTTTGCTTTCCATAAATGTGTTAGCCATTCCTCACTTAATATAATACTCCTTGATGTGTGTTATGGTTTATATCTAAATGGTTTTTGTTATGTTTGCATTTTCTATCTCCACATGATCTTCCTTGTAAGTATTCATCCATAACAATGAAGAGGAGATTGAGCTTGGGAGTGAAAGAATCAGGGATGACACCAATAGATTTTAGCATCAGAGTGAGGTAGGTCATCTATCCTCCTTTGTGTTTTCTAGTATAAACTAGGAAAGTTTGTACATATTTGTCTTTGTTTGTTGCTATATCCTCCCATAGGACTATAGGGATCGTTTTTGTCCGCAAAAAGGATTACCTACACGACAAAATGGCAACTCAGTTGGGGAGATTATAACCCTTCAAACCTCATTTTTATGTTTGGTCTTTTTTATTATTTTGGCCAACCTCCTAGCGATATGTAATTTAGGTTCATTATGGGTCCGAATTCTGAGTAGTATGTCCTTTAGAGTGTCAAGTTTGGATCTCTCTTTGAATTCCTTCTTATTTTCACAAGTATTTCTCGCCCAGGGCATTTTTTCCAGAAATAGTCGCGATGGCAGCGCTGTTTTTCTTTTACAGTAGCGCTGAAACCCCTCTTAGCATGGTTTTTACCATTATAGTCACGCTAATCCATAAAAATTGAAAATTTTAAGGGTTTCGACCAGACATTTCTAGTGTGTCTTGATCTATAAAGTGTCCTCCTCTGTGTGCATTGGATTTTTCATTATTTTGGTTGATTTCTTGTTGGTTTGCAAAAGTCCATCCCATTAGTTGAAGTAATGAAAGTGAATTATGGATTAGTCTTTAGTTCTTTAGGTCAATTGAATTTACTGGTTGCTGCTTGTATGTGTGGAAGGAATACTGATTCGCTGTTTGTTAAAGCGTTATTAGTTCTTTTGAAAACCATAAAATAAATGGCATTTGCATTTGCATAGCTTTCATCCCAAAGTTTACTTTTCGGAATTGCATTAGATTACATTGCATTGAAAAGTCATTTTTGGGGATTATCATTGAGCATAGATTACATTGCTTAGTGTTGAAAGTTGAAAGTGCATTCTCATTCATTTAAAAGAAAAAGTGAAAAATTTCATGTAGGTGCATCTTAGTGAAAATAAATTCATTTTACTTTTGGTGGGTGCATTGTAATAGTGAAAGTGAAAGATCTAGTTAGGAAGCTTTGTTTGTTGCATATTTGGTTGTTGTATCAATTTTTTCACTTCTTCCCTACACTAGGTAACTTTCATTGAAATGAAAAGAAACATTTTTTCATATTAGTTGCATCATAGGTGTGTTCAAGTGACATCGATTTTTGAGCCTTGAAACTGAAACATAATTCAAGATCAACTTTAAAATTGATCTCAATTAACCTAAGGAGCATTTGAAACATTAATGAAAACATCTAGAGGTCTAGGTTAGAGATGTGTTCTGACATTATTAAACATAGGAGATGCCATTGTTTGCTAGCATTGCATTCCAGGGGTAAAATCCCGTTCCATCTATGGAAGTGTATAGGACCGTTCTCTAGTACTTTCATGTATATCATAGGTTCTCCATGCATGGTAAGTATATGGGAATTCTCTCATCAAACGATTACGCATTAGACAACACTACTACATACTACACTCCCACGTGTTGTCACATATATTTTGGGATTCCCTTATAGGTTGCTATACCATGATACACCGAACACAACATTCAGGGATTTGGTTGCCATACATTAAGTCCTTAGTTCACCAAGGTGTATATTCCAGTTCATGGTTGCTTGGTAAACATTTATGCCTAGATTCCCCTCTTTGATTTATTTTTGTTGTTAATTTCTAAATCAATTATTTGACCATGAAACAACATCCTTCCTATGGAAATACTCCTTAGTAGATATTAGGTTGAGACTAATGGCAACAGTTCATGAGTCCACCAATCAAGGAAGCCCCTCTCACGGGAATCCTTGTCCTTTTCCTTCTTTTGGAAATGTTGGTGCTACTTATATGGCAACGTTGTCCCTTCCTAGATTTACCATTGGTTTGTTAGTTTGGTTGTTTTTGACCCCTATGGTTCCGAATGTCCAAACTGCTTCTCAACTAGGTTCTCCTCCACTTGGTCCATATCAACCTCCAGTTGACCCTAAAGTTGAGTCTTTTCCTTCTTTGCCTATTCGGTCTTCTTCCTTTTCGTTTGGTGAAATCCTGCAAGATAGTAACCAGGGGATAAGAAGAAGAAGAAAAGGAAGATTAAGAAGAAGAAAAATAAGCAAGGGGGCAACCAAGAATCAATTGCTACAGATGAAACTAATGTGGGGGAACCTTCCAATCAACCCTGTAAAGTTAAATTCCATTGCATGCTTTGTAAAGGTGATCACCTTCTTAGAGATTGTCCTGGTATTCCCAAGGTATTACAAGTGTGATCCACAGGCTTACATCTGCCTTTGTCATCAGCCTATGGAGATCATGCTGGTGATAAACACTCAACTAGTGATAACAAGGTCCATGAGAAAAAGGGTAAAGTCAAATTTCCTTGTAGGTTATGTGAATGGAATCATCCTATTCACCTTTATCATTATATGGATGAAGCCTCAAAAGTGTTGGACAAACTTACAACTTCTCGACCTTTTCTTAGAACTGGTTATCGAAATATCTCCCCTGATCCTCCACTAGTTGATCAAGTGAATGATCAGAATTCATCTCTATTCAATGCCACTCTCTCTGAAAGTGAATCTCGCAACCATTGGTTGAGAAAATGGTTGACTCGATTCCACCTTTAGTTGATTGTACCTTTCCCATGGAGACTGAATTTCATACCACTCAAGTTATTCTTGTTTCTTTGGATTCTAATGAATTTAGGGGAAGTCCTCCTATTCCCATAGTATGGGGGGCAATCCTCCCTTCCCATGATGCAAGAGGGAATTTCTCCCATTCCCATGGCATCCCCTCCAAGTAGTATGGTCACTTCCTTTGATTGTAATCGACTGGCAAGATATTGTCTTCCTTCCTATGTGTCTTTTCAGATCACAATACAAGCTTATAATATACCCATACTTGGAATGATCATAGATGAAGGCACATATATTAGTATTTTTTCCTCAACTACTTAGAAAGCTTTAGGTTATTTGCAACTTATGCCTGTTACCTAAATTTTGTGGGCTTTTAATAGAAGAACCAGTCAACCGTTAAGGATCCTTCCTAAGTTGCCTATTACTTTGGGAGGAAATATCATCTATATAGATGTTATGGTTGTTCAAGGCCCTTTGGATTTTAATTTAATCCTTAGCCATTACTATGTTTATGTCATGGGAGCTCTTGTCTCTTCTCTCTTTTGTGTGATATGTTTCTCTGCATGAAGGAAGAATCGTGGCCATTGATCAACTTTCGTTCATTGGTCCTAATTTGACTCCCAATCAACCTTCTTACCTAAATGGTCCTTGTATGCAAGTGGTATCACCCCCACCACATGTTAATTATGTGGCCACCTGTTACATGCCCGTGTCTATTGATGATCTAGTTAGTGATATAGTGCATCATGTTCTAGGGGAATTGGATCCTGATTTTTCCATTAGATCCCTTGACATGTATCCCTTCCAGAGCATTATTCTCCCATATTATGAGAACCTCTTTGAAGCCATGGCCTCTTATGGACAATGAATCAAGGTTCTCGGAGCAGAGTTCCTTTTCTTGTGTCAATCTCCTTAAAAAATGAATCAAGGTTTACGAATCAAAGTTCCTTGCCTTGTGTCAAGCTCGTGCTTATTAAAAATTGAAACAAATGGTCATGAACATGGTTCTTTTCTTGTGTCAATCTTGTTTAAAAATGAAACAAATCCCCTTCCAATTCGAGTCTTTGTTTAGATCTCATAAATTCCTAGTCAAGTCTTTCACTTGATCTCGTAAATGAACCGTCATTCCATCCACCTATTAATAACCAATAGTTTACTTAGGTGAATGAAATGAACTTTGGAGGGAAAGTACCTCAAATTGAGTCATTATGCTGGGGGCATGCAAACTTATCTCAAGGATAGTTTTTCTTTGTTTCAAGATTGTGTAAAAATGAAACCAATCTCAATCATAGTTTGTCTCTGTTTCAAGCTTGTGTAAAAATGAGATAAAATCCAAGCATAGTTTTTTCTCATGTTTCAAGCTTGTGAAAAATGAAACCATCTTCTAGTATCCTAAAGCATAGGTTCCAATGTTTCAAGCTTGTGTAAAAATGAAACCATTCCCACTTTACCTCTCATGATTGTTGTTTTTATAAGCCTGTTTTTTTTAGATGAGCCTTGGTTTTTTCATTCCATCGTCACCATCTCTTTGGCTGATAATATGCTTTCACTTGGTTGTTTTACCATTTCCTGAGGAACATCTACGATGAGTGGCATTATTATCCAACCTCTTGAAATTTGCATGTTTTGAACAGTTCCATCATGACCGGAACCAATTGTTATCCTTTTATACCACTCGTTCCTCCAAGAGGAGTCCTCTTTCGACTCTTTTCAGACTCCAAAAATATGAAAAGATTGCCCAACACTTGTAGGTATTCATCCATAATGATGAAGAGGAGATTGAGCTTGGGAGTGAAAGAATCGGGGATGACACCAACAGATGTTAACATCAGAGTGAGGTAGGTCATCTATCCTCCTTTGTGTTTTCTGGTACAAACTAGGAAAGTTTGCACATATTTGTCTTTGTTTATTTGTAGATCCTCCCATAGGACTAGAGGGATTATTTCTGTCCATAGTACATTATGTTGTTTGAGTACATTCACATAGAGGAGCAGGATGCTGACATTTTGAAAAAGGCATTATCAAGATGTAAATTCAAGTTTCATAGAGACGAGATGAGGGTATCTGATAATCCCTTTCTTGTTGAGAGGGAGTGTTGAGAAATGGCAACAAGAAATTCCAGTTTAATTTTTCCTTAAATTAAATTGTGAATTAAAAACGAATTCTATTCTCATAGCAACTTGTAAATAGTTAATTAAGTTTAATTGACTTAGTTAACCTAAGGATTTCGAGTTGGAAGTATTTCTATAGTCATGTACGTGTGGTCCCTAAATTTTAGGGGTAGAGATTGAGTTTATTGGAGTTGTGATTAGATAACTCAGTCTAACTGAGTTATAGTTAGTAAACTAGCTCTAACTATTGGAGGAACTAGTAGAGGTCTAGTAGTGAGTTGGTGCACTAGTGCATCCCCAGTGCCACACAAGCTAACTAAAGATTCACTCAAGAATAACTCATGCAAGTCAGTTCAGAGGAAGACCCAATTGAGACTAGAGTGCATGGACAATGTACTATTAATTGTATAATATTTCGAGTTGTACAAATGGTGCAAGAAATGAGTTGAGGAACTAAGTTTGGATTGTGCAGTTATGGAAGAAGGATTTTCCCATTAAATAGAGGCTAATTCCTCTAGGAATTGCGCAAGGAAGTGGGGGCTTAGGGAGCAACAGAATAGGCTAAGTGTTGGCAGCTAGCTTGTGAGAAAATAGTTGATTATACTTGTGCATGGATTGTTATAGTGAGAACAAGCTTTCTATTTTCTTCTCAGATTTTCTGATTAATGAAATATAGATAGTCGGGGTTTTCAGCAGTGGCTTTCCTTAGAGAAATATTGTGTTATGTGCCATTGATTATCGTCCTCTTGTTGATTATTGTTTTCATCGGTCTATTGGTTTCTTTTGGTCAAAGTAGAAGTAGATTCTTGTCTCGTGTTTTAGAAAATTACATGAGTTGTTGAATCTACAAGTAAAAATCTACATGGTAATAGAGCATAATACAATATACTAGAGGAGATTTCAAGTTTGGTGTTACAGGTGAAACTCGATTTTGCAGTTCACACTTCAAAGTCGACAAATGGCTTTCTGTAGTTTGAGACTTGAGTATGCCTTGGATGGCAGCTCGAATTACATAGCCTGGAAGGACATGATGGAAGTAGTGCTGGAAGACAATGGAGTCAAGTAATTCATTGATCAAGACATTCCTAAGCCTCAAGCATCAGATACCAAATATATGGCTGATTGGGAAAGCGTGTACCAAGGGCAAGGTGAATTATCCTTGAGGGAGTTCGAGACCACATTGTCTCGAGTCTCCATGGCAAGGAAAATCTGTATGCTATGTGGAAAGCATTTACGAGATTGTTTCAGAACAACAATGACCATAGGAAGTTGGCACAAAAAGAAAAACTTCTAAAAATCAAGATGGAGAAGGGTGGTTCACTTCCAAATTACTTAACCAAGTTCACCCATTGTCAAGATAAGTGGGGAAGTGTTGGAATCATTATTACCGAGGATGATATGGTGAGCCTAGCTCTTCTGGGATTCCCCATGAGTTGGCATAGTTATCAAGACTTTGTCAATGGGAGGGAGAAGCTACCATATTGGAAACAATTGTGGTCAAATTTGATGCAGGAAGAGACTAGAAGGAACATAAGAGACAGTTCCTCATCAAAGATTGATGATGAGGAAAATTGTGCCTTAGCGGGTAAGGCAAATAAAGTGAACACATCCCATTCCAAATACGATTCTTGTCATGGAGGCAAGAAGAAGGACATGTAGAAATTCAAGTACTTTCTTTGTCACAAGCTGGGACATGTTGCTACAAATTGTATGCTCGAGAAGTACAAGAAGAAGTCCTCAAGAGGAGTGGTGGGTGAGGCTCTTGCCTCTCAATTTGAATTGGACTTTACACTCATTGCATGCATGATGTCATCAATCATGGGTAGTGTATGGTGCCTAGACAGTGGGGCTTCATTCCATATGACTGGAAATAGAGAGCTCTTCAATGTCTTAGAGGAGAAGGATCTCTAGATGCATATCGAGATGGGTGACGATGGGAGGTATAGTGCTACTGGATTGGGTACGATTACCTTCCAGAGGGAGTCAAGTGCTCCTCTCACCTTGAGAGATGTTATGTATGTTCTCGGGTTGAAGAAGAACTTGGTATCCATATCCATGCTGGAGGATAGAGGCTATGATGTGATCTTTAGTGAACGAAAGGCGTTCCTTCGTCACATAGCCATGGGATAGGTAAAGAGGATAGGGATTCAATTGAAGGATATCTACAAGTTGGAGGTAGAAGATTGTGCTTCCTTGAGCATGAAAGCAGAAAAGGTGTAGATTCAAGACATAGGTGAGTTGTGGCACAGGCGGCTGGGTCACTTGCATGATGGGGCTTTGAAAATAATGCAACAGATCTCTACCGGTCCTCCCAAAGGTATGTTAGAGCAAGTTGATACATGCAAGGGGTGTACTTTGGGAAAATTCACCAAAGCTTCCTTCCATGGCAGAGACAGTCAAGCACAGGAAATTCTAGAGCAAGTCCATTCAGATGTGTTTGGACCATTCTCGACAGCATCCATGGCCAAACACATATTATGTTTGTTGATGATTTTTCTCGTAAATGTTGTATCTTTTTCATGAAAAAGAAAGATTAAACTTTCACAAATTTTTGTGAATTTAAAGCATTGTTCGAGAAAGAGTCTGGCAAGAAGGTTAAATCTCTGAGGAGTGATAATGGTGGTGAGTATGTATCGAATGAGTTTAAGAACTACTCTGTGGTAGAAGGGATTATACGGGAGTTGACGACACCCCATAACCCATAACAAAATGGGGTTGCCGAAAGGAAGAACATAAGAATTGTAGGGGCAACACAAGTGATGTTGCATGATCATGGCCTGCAAATACACATGTGGACTGATGCATGCAACACAACTGTTTATTTGCAGAATAAAAGCCCGCATCGGATTGTCAAGATGAGTACACCAGAGGAGGCTTTCTCATGGAAGAAACCAAATTTTGGTCACTTTAGGATTTTTGGGTCATCGGTATATTTCCATGTGACCAAAGATGCATGGAAGAAGCTTGACCCAGCAGCAAAGTTGGGAATATTTGTGGGGTGCATTAATACACCTCACAACTATCAGGTGTACTTGCTGACTAGCAGGATTACAGTGGTTCACAGGGATATCATATTCGATGAGGTGAAGGCCATGCGATGTTCCCTTGAGTGGGAAATTCAACTACATGAAGTTGAGGAGATTTTAGCTCCTAAGGTTGAGGAGCCTCAGATTGATGTGGAGTAACCACATGTAGAGGGTCCTAGAGTGGATACATCCACTCAGGTAGAGTCTTCCATAGATGGGAGAAAGCACACCAGAGAGGCTGACAGGTTATTGCAAGATGCAAGAGAGAATGTGAGAGCACCCACATCACAACATAGGTAGAGGAGGTCACCCGAGAGGTACACTGGATACATGGATCTTATGAGCAAATGTGTTGAGATAGAGGCATATCCCTTAGAGGAGGCATCGCGACAACCAGTTTGGGTTGATGCCATGGTTGAGAAGTATGACTCCATTGTTCGTAAGAGTGCTTGGGATGTGGTCCCATGATCGACAAAAAAGTCAATGGTGAGCTCCTGATGGATTTACAAGGTAAATCAAGCGACGTATGGTAGTGTGGGGAAGCATAAGTCTAGGTTTATGGCCCGTGGATTTTCACAGGTAGAGGGGATTGAATATGATGAGACATTTTCTCTTGTTGCAAGGTACTCATTGATCAGATCCATTTTGGGACTATCAGCGCAAATGGGTTGGAAGGTACTTCAGATAGATGTAAAGACAACCTTCCTTAATGGCGAGATTGAGGAAGAGATGTATATTGAGCATCCTGAAGGTTTTGAGACCTTTGACGTGAGTCACATGTGTGCTGACTCAAGCAAGCATTGTATGGGATGAAGCAAGCACCCCGTGCTTGGTACACTAGGATCAATAGCTAATTCATCGGGTTGGGATTTACCAAAAGTGAAGCAGATGTGAAGCTATATCATATTGTGGTGGAAAGTAAATTTATGATCATTTTTTTATATGTTGACGATTTGATTATGACAGGTGATGATAATTTGATCAAGTCCTGCAAGGAGGATATTGCAAGAGAGTTTGAAATGACAGACTTGGGGCTCATGCATTACTTCTTGAGCATGGAAGTATGGCAGGATGATGGTGAACTGTTTGTGTCTAAAGGGAAGTATGCCAACGAGATACTGAAAAGGTTCCACATGGAGAGTAGTAAACCCATGGAGACTCCTCTAGCATGTAACTGGAGGAAGGAGGATGCTACTTCAGTTGAAGTAGTGGAAGATACAATTTACAGGCAGTTTATGGGTTCACTCATGTATTTGGTGAACACACGACCAAACATGTGCTATGTAGTTAACCAAATTAGTCAAGTGATGGTTAGGCCTACCAAACTGTATTGGAAGGTGACCAAGCATGTGTTGAGATACCCCAGAGGAATTTCTCAGTATGGATTGTGGTACAAATGGAAAAAGCGAGTGAAGCTTCAAGGATTCACCAATGCAGATTGGGTAGAGAGTCCATTCAATAGGAAGAGCACATCAGGGGGGATCTTCAGTATTTGGTCAACAACTATTTCTTGGTACAACAGTAAACAAATATCTGTTGCACTCAATTCAGCAGAGGCATAGTACATGGATGCAAGTCAACCAACATGTGAGGCCATCTAGATGAGGAAGATTCTGGTTGGTTTGTTTGGTTAGCAGAAGGATCCAACTGTGATTTACTGTGATAATCAAAGTTGTATCAAATTCTCTAAGAATCCATTTTTTCATGATCGGTACAAGAATATTGATATTCGGTATCATCATCTTCGAGATTGCGTATTAAGGGAGATTATGTTGTTGGAGTACATTCCCACAGAGGAGCAGCATGCTGACATTTTGAGAAAGGCATTGTCAAGACGTAAATTCGAGTTTCATAGAGACAAGATCGGGGTAGCTAATAATCCCTTTCTTGTTGAGAGGGAGTGTTGAGAAATGGAAACAATAAATTCCAGTTTAATTTGTCCTTGAATTAAATTGTGAATTAAAATCAAATTATATTCTCATAGAAAATTGTAAATAGTTAATTAAGTTTAATTGACTTAATTAACTTAGGAATTTTGAGTTGGAAGTCCTTTTGTTGTCATTTATGTGTGATCCCGAAATTTTAGGGGTCCACATTGAGTTTAATGGAGTTGTAATTACATAACTTTGTCTAACTAAGTTCTAGTAAGTTAAACTAGTCTAACTGTTGGAGGAACTAATAGAGGTCTAGTAGTGAGTTGGTGCACTAGTGCATCCTCAGTGCCACACCAGCTAATTGAAGATTCACTCAAGAATAACTCATGAATGTCAGGTAAGAGAACTAGTTGAGACTAGAGTGCAAGGACAATGTACTATAAATTGTATTATTTTCTGAGTTGTACATATGGTGCATGCAATCAGTTGAGGAACTAAGTTTGGATTATGCAAGGGTTTCCTCATTAATAGAAGCTAACTCCTCTTGGAATTGTGCAAGGAAGTAGGGGCTTGGAGAGTAGCAGAATAGGCTAAGTGTTGGCTTGAGCTAGCTTGTGAGCAAAGAGTTGATTATACTTGTGCAAGGATTGTTCTAGTGAGAACAAGCTTTGTATTTTCTTCTCAGATCTTTTGATTAATGCAATATGGATAATCAGAGTTTTGAGCAGTGGATTTCCCTAGAGAAATATTGTATTATGCGCCATTGATTATCTTCCTCTTGATGATTATTGTTTTCATCGATCTATTGGTTTCCGCTGTTGAAAATAGAAGTAGATTCTTGTCTTGTGTTTTAGAAAATTACATGAGATGTTGAATCTACAAGAAAATCTATATCCTTAAGATTTTTTATGAAGACGGGGTTACAAAAAACCTCGCTTTTCAAAATTTACAGAAATTAATTTTGATGACATCGTTATGATCAACTCATCGAGAGCTTTCCCAAAACATACATTTTGTATTAATTTGAGTCGTGAATCAAAAGATATACTCATTAGAAATTTTGGCCTATTAATAGAAGCCATGTCATCACAAGGATTCCATGTGGCACCCATGTGGCCTCCACCCTACTCACATGGCATCACCACATAATCCATGGATGGGTTCTAGGTTGACCATGCCATGAGACCCATGCTTCTATCCATTGTAAAGTGTGTCTGAGGTAGATTCCACTAGCTCATGTCATCTTAGCATCTCGGCCTTAGAGTTTCCACCTTGCTTCTGTCAACACCTGCTTGAAGTAAAAGTATTGAGATTTGAGGTCTAAGATTTGAATCTGTGCTTCACAACATTGTAGTGTGTACCCAAGTTGGAGCTCGTTAGCCCGCATCATCTCGGCGCCTTAGGATTGAGGGTTTCCTCCTCGCCTCCCCCAACAACTTCCTCAAGTAAAAGTGCTAAGGTTTGAGGTCTGAGATCCGTGGTGTCAATCCAATGCATTTAGTGCAGAAGGTAGAGCCCATTAGTCCACGTCATCTCAACGCCTTGACATTGGGGGTTCCCCCTTGCCTCCTTCAACATATTCCTCAATTAAAGGTGTCAAGTTCTGAGGTCCAAGGATCAAGGCATCAATTTAGTGCACTATGTGCCTGTGGTGGAGACCACTAGTCCCTGTCATCTTGGCACCTCAACATTGGGGGTTTCGTTACCTCACTTTTGTCCCAACTTCAATTGAAAATGCTAAGGTATGAGATCTCATACCCATGGTTTCCCTTCACCATACTTTCTACTCGAGGTGGAGCCCATCAGTCCATGATATCGGGCGAGACAAATGTCACCTCAACATGAGGTTCTATTGGCCTCCTCGTTCATATAAGTTTTGTGGTCAATGGATGATATCCACTGATCGACATTGAGCCCCTCCCCATGAAGGCTCACACAACTACCTTGGGGTTTTGTAGGCTTGATGGAGCCCACAAGCCATGGTTGCGATGGGGTGGGGTCCTACCTTGGCCCTTAAATGTCAGGCTTCTCACATACTCTTATAGGTATATATTGGTGGTCATTCTGCCTTGTTGGTATCAATGACTCGAGGAAGCACCAAGCTGGGGTTATTCACCAAAATAAACAAGGGAGGTTTCCTCGAGCCATCTCCTCTATGTATTGAGGCTCACAACCCCCGAGGTCCTAAAATTTCAAAGCCCAAGTACCAATAAAATAAAGGTTTAAGGCTCTAATACATTGAAATGCAATAGTGTTAAGGCCAATGGGAGGAAGACCCCAACAATGATTTCTCATCATTTTCAATGTTGCATGGGGTGTAATGTACCCTTTAATCCAATTTTTCTAGCCTCTAACAAGTTGTTCAATCTTATTTATAGGTAGCTAATCAACCAATTTAACTAACATGAATTACTCCAAGCTATATAACTGATCGAGAGAGCTATAGTCTTGCCTTTAAACCACAAGAATACTCCGAGAATTAAAACAATCACATTCTTTGGTCATAACAATAATATAAGTGTGCATAAACCCACTATTTATCACAATATTCATGAACTAAGAATTTATCATCATAACACAGTTCAAGCATTCAAGGTTGACAATGATACATCAATAAAACAATATAATCCCATTGAGTGAATAACCTATTATATTCCTTATTCATAACTATCAAGTGAAGTGGTACAAAAACATAGTTAACACGTCAACCATAAACACAATATTGGACAACATAGTTCAGTCATTCATAATTTCTATAAACATAAGATATTTCATGTTGATTATGTACATAATAGCGAACATCACCATTTAGGAATCCATTAACATTCAGGATATGAAAGAGCTTCTAGTAGACATATGAAATGCATGAAAATCACATACCATAACTCATAGATATCACCATAAGATACTTATCTAAGTATGTTATGATGGCTAGCATCTGAAGGAGGGACTTCCACTCTCCACCCAACCATAAGCTAGCTACACTGCAACCTCTTATAACTGACCACCCCCAAGCTAGAACCAAAGTCTGAGGTGATTCTTTCTGAGGGAAAATTCACACCAAAGCTTGGTAAAAACCCACAAGATGGAGTTTATTACTTGAAAACTTTTCTCCAGCAGTAAGCACCAGAGTGACTCACTTACTCTCCGAGTTCAATAACAAGGCTTCGTCCAAAGTCCATATGGGCTATTGCTAAGTTACAGGAGGTTGAATCCAATGTTTAATTGGTTTCACAACTTTCATTTTATAGAAAACACTGTAGGGGTCTGTAGTCTAATGTATAGGTGGTTTAACAACTCTTCCAGCAAGCACCATAGTGGCTTAGATTACTCTGTCTAAGTGGTTTAACAACTATACAACAAGCACCACAATATTTAAGTCATCCACTAAGCTTCCCATTAACCACAAAATCTTAGGAAAACAATACAATGGCCTTAAAAACACATCAATACAAGCAATATCACCCCAAATTATCGAGCATTGGGCTTAGACACAAATCCAACATTGCTCCCTATTTTATTTCGTCTAGTAGTCCTCTGCCCATACACCCAATCCCATCTCTTTAATTTCTGTCAGCTCTAGTGGTTAAGTGGTTAAGCAAGGTGTTGAAGAATTTAATGCAGTCGATTATGGTCTGCTCATGGCATGTAACAAGCCCCTGCCTTCAGGCTTTGGATTCATGTGTCGCCTCCTCTAGTAAGCCACCATTCACATATCATATTTAATTTTTCTTTTAAGTGTTTGTAGGTTCGATTCAAGCCAGCTGTGACTCTCACATTGCCGATACATAGTTATTTATACATATGTGGGGATGAATAAAAAGGGTTGTTGCAGTCCTAAAATAACGATAGAAGTCAAATTGATTTGAATGTCATTTGAAGAAAATTCCCATGCTTATTTTAATGCAAATATGTTTAGTTTACACACATATTGAACCATATTAAACATCAATTAACACTAAAATGTAATTCAAACACTAACAACACTTTGGATTACACCATGCGAGATAACCTCCCCTCAATCCAATGAATTTTAAACCTAATTCATAAGAATAGGTGTACTATATAGAGTATATATATAATAAAGGATCATCATGCACATAACCCACCAAAATAACACATGACCATTCACCACATAAAAGTACCCAACAAAGACTCACACATTTGTCCCACATAAATCTACAATGATGTTGAGCCCTATACAAGCCCCATGTTAACCTAAAAACCCCTACTAGACCTTATATATTGAGTTATTATTTTTTTGAATGGAAATGATCCTGTTTATCAGCCCGAGGGAAAGAGTGAGAGTGAATAGAACAATATTCATATGAACACAACTATTATAACAATATTTATCATCATCGTGTGACTCACAAGGAATTGAACCTGAGTGGGGGAGATAATAACCATTCTTGCCAACCACCCAAGATAACCCCAATTGATATATATATTATATATATATATATTATATATATATATCATATATATGAGTCATTATATTATATTTTTATATTATTATGTCAAACATAACCCTATTTCATTTATATATTTGTATCCTTTGTCTCCTATATATATATATATATGCCAAGGAGACCTAATCTTATAATCATCAAATATTGTCCTCTACAATGTATTCATCATAAGAGGTTCCCCCTCTAAATAGATTGTAATTATTGACTTCTTGTCATTTTTAAGGTGCATGGATCATAACATTTGGTGGCATAGTTATGATCATAGGATTTTGCTATTTTAAACGAGTCTTGTAGGAAATTTCACTCTAACTTTTTTAGGAACATTTTATATTGTTAAATTTTGAGCCGATAGATCATACATCTCAAGGTACATTTGGCAAAATTTTTATTTTCTAGTTCAATATACTTTTAGAGATATACTTTGTGGAAGTTAGGGTTTGTGAATGGTTTTGATATTAGTTTCAAAAAAGTGATTTTTTCATTTTCATTATAATTTTTTCTAAGAGACTTAAGACCCTGAAATTTTGAGCAAGTTGAGAAAACATCTCAAGGGATACCTTGTAAAAAATTTGGATTTTGTTTGCTATAATTTTGGAGATATACCCTATGGAATTTAGGGTTTGTGAATGGTCCTAAAGTTAGTTTCAAACAAGTGACCTTGGGAATTTCACTATAACGTTTTTTCAAGACACTTCAAATTGTGAAATTTTCAGATATCTAAAGATAAATTACTAAAGTACCTAAAATAAAAATTTCAAAATCATATTTGAGGAATTAGATGTGTGACACACTTTACAAGTTCAATTTTAGGAAGAGGTAAAAAATCAACAAGTTTTGGGAAAGTTACCATAACTATCATTTCGCACATCAGATTTTTGTTAGACCTGGGGAAATATAGAGAAGGCATATAATAGTATTAGAAACCAAACTATCATATTTAAAAGGTATCATACTCAGAAATATATCAAGACAAAGGTTAGGATTCTAGATAGTCTCCAAATTAAAATTTTAAAAGTACGTCACTTACAACTGACCTAACTTTTCATTAGAAGATCCATTTTTTTAATGTGACTACAAGTTTTGATAAAGAGGAGTACTATTGTGGCTCCAAAGAAAGATGCAAAAGATTCTGCACTAATTAAGCCTCCCAAAGGCTCATTCATGACTCATAAAGAACCAAAACACTTCAAGTACCGATTATCCACATTGGAAAGTCAATTTAAGAAAATAAGTGATACTAGGAGGGTTGAATTGTCATAGGTGAAAGGATCAGTTGGAAATATGGAACAAAATATGGTAAAAGATAAGGAAAATATTGAAAGGCAAATGATGGATTAAATGGAAAAGAATATTAGTAAAAATAAGGAAGAAATAAAAAAAATACATGAATGAAGATAAGGAAGAAACAAAAATATTAGATTACAAAAATATCCAAAGGAAATTATGAAAACAAGGAGAACAATGGTGTTCAAACTCAATCACATATGATGATTATTTTATCACAATTGGAGAGAACAAATGTTCAATCATAGAACAATAATAATGATTTTTCACTCCAAGATCCACATCTTCTAGGCTTCAAGTCCGCACCAAGGAACTAATTCATTCCGAAGATTGATATCGGGAAATTTGATGGAAACAATCCTATAACATGGATATTCCTGATGGAACAATACTTTGATATGCACCAAATGAAAACCTTACAAAATATAAATCTTAAATCAATGGTTTTAGAACAATATCAAATTTGATTGTATCAATGACTTTGCAAAGGAAAAAATGATTCTATTGTATCTTGGTCCATTTTTATAGAGAAATTAATAGCACATTATGGGGATATTAAGAGAAATATATTCTTTATACAAATGGTAAATCTTCGACAAAATTTTTCAATTATAGAGCAAATTTAACATCGAAAATTTGAGTCTTAAGGAAAAGAACATTTGAGAGGCTAATCTGTTAGACCAATTATGGGAATTTTAAAGGAAATCATCCAACATGAGATATGCCTCCTTGACCCTAAATCCCTAGCTCATGCTCATAGTTTGATAAGGGGGATTGAACATAAAAACATGGTTGTTGTAATTGGTCACTAACAACTATAAATAACATCACTCTCCCTCTCCTAATATCACTCAATCAACAAGGTTGACATCTCATCAAATGGAGGAAAGAAGAGCAAAAGGACTATGTTTCAATTGTGACAACAAGTACATTAAGGGGAATAAATGCCAAGAGAGGATATTATTTTGCATGGATTGTGAAGAGGAAGAAGATAAAGAATTAGAGCCATCACAAGATCTAGATCTAGAAGAGACTACTCCAACAATAATGTTTCATGAATTGGTCAACATTAATACTTCACAAACCCTCAATATAGAGGGATATATCAAAAAGCGAAAGGTAACTATGTTGATTGATTAAGGTAATAACTTGTTGAGGCCTTAACACCTTTATATAGTTTTGAAAAAAGTTATGGGGCCCTCCATCATAATCTTGATACTATTGCCTCTAGAATGCTTTAATTTGCTTTATTTTGGGTGAGTTCCCCTTTTCTTTAATTGACATTTTAATGATTCCATTGCTTTCATTTTCTACCAGCTTTCCAACTGTTCAAATTTCACTTGATTTTGTCACGCAGTTTGAAAGTTGTGATTGGTCAAAGTTTGGTCATTTTCACTGCATGGGCATAAAATATGTATTTTATTATCTTCTTCCCTCCTTTTTTTTGTTTTATTTTATTTTATATATTTTATATATATATATAGATATAGATATATATATATATAAATTGTAAATAAAATTAATTTTAAGTTAATTTAATTAAGTGAATTATAGTTAATTAAAATTAGTTTTTAATCTAATTGACTTGTAAATTTATTTAATTTAGTTAACTTCTTAATTAATTTAATTGTATAAACTATTAATTTAATTAATTATGTAAATATAATTTTAAATTAATTAAGCAATTTTATTTTTAAAATTATTTGTATTAAAAACTTAATTTTAAATTAAATTGTAATTATTTAATATTTAATTAAATAATAACCAAACTTTATAAAATATATTATAGATAAAATAATAAATAATAAATATTTTTTAAAAACCATCAGATCCAAGAATTATGTCATCTCAGAAGTTATGATCTTGGAAATTTCTTTTGGAGTCCGCTCGATATCTCCCAAGATCATAACTCCCGAGAATTCTCGTAAGCAATGACATAACATAAGAGGGCCTTCATATATTATAAAGTGGAGAGACATTCATTGTTTCAAAGTTTAAAACATGAATGGGGAGGGAGCCCACTCTCCACTCACATTGTTTCAAAGTTTCAAAGTTTAAAACATGAGTGGAGAGGGGGCCCACTCTCCACTCATGTCAGCCTTCCCCTCTCCCACTCTATGTAGGCCTAAATTAAACCTCCACCATGCCATAAGCCCATTAACATAATCAACACTCTCCCTTTACATTTAATATTTTATTATTATTTTGTTCAATTTTTTTTGAAACAAAATTAAATGTGCCAAAAAATTTGTTTAAACAAACTTCAATCAGTTTCAGGATTTTGAATCTAGAGAGTGATATCTCGAGTTATAATCCACCAAATAAGGTAAATGAGGGTTTATTGGAAATATATTTCCACAGAGAACAATCTAGCAACATTAATCCAAGCAAATATGGACATTTACTACTCCCAAAACTCAACAGAAGTCAAGGCTGCGAATTTGCAACTAAAATGGATTTGTTGAGTTTGTTTTGGGGAAGTATAATTTGCCAAGGGGTTTTCTATCACCAATTCATTCCCAGATTGCTTAATTGCCAATCATATATACACAGGAAGCAGGGGAAGCATGTATTTTTCTTTTATAATTTTTTTCAATTAAATTTTAATTTGTTAATTTGTTTTGATAGTCTTGCATTTTGGTTTTGGTATGTAAATTTGATTTTTTTTTAATTACATTTTTGGATAATTTTTTGTAGAAATGGTCAAGGAAGATCAGGCCTAGAAGTCTTGGAAGAATGGGATTGGACCAACAAAAGGAAAAGAAATAATTTCCAAGCTAAAAATTGTTGATTTTTCTAATGCAATAGATTCAAGAACAATATTTTTGAAATACTTGGTAATTACTTCTCTCTCTCTCTCTCTCTCTCTCTCTCTCATCTCTATATTTTTTTATTTTTTTAATTTTTTTTATCATTAAGCAATTACACTCCAAAAATTCAACCATAAACCATAAAGGCATTAGAGATCATAATGCACAAAGAGAGCACAAGATTTACCTTAGGAAATCCTTCTTGGGGGAAAAACCCAACAACCTTTTTCTTAGAGAAATTCTTCAGTTCAACAAGAGATACATCTAATGTTTCTAGTCAACTATGACGCCGAACTAATCAAGCTATGGTCAAAATTGGGTCACAACCCTTAAATCAAGTCAAGTCAAAACTTCAGCCTTCTCATATTTGCTTAGAATTTTGGCCTACCCAAAATATGCCACATAGAATTTGAGCCTTGCAACTTGGCCCTACAATTCGACGTTGCAAATTTGGCCCTGCAACTATCTAGAATATTGTCTTGCCTAGAAACTGTTACCTAGAATTCACATGTGTGAGGTGTAGAGAGAGAAATGCGAGCTGGAGAGAGAGAGATATGTGTCATTCTTTTTCATCTTTCTTGTCCTTCTTGTCCTTTGGATGGAGGCCCAAACTTGTTTCTTGTGTGAGGTCGAATAATGAATTTAAGGAGGAGGTTGAATGTCTTTATATAATGTTCTGCCTTTATGAATGGGTGTGTCTCTTCACTGGGGCTGACTTGACTTGAGGGAGGTCTGAACTGACTATTTTGGAGCTAAAAAATTAGACTTCAAAATTTCAATTTTTTCTCTTTTAAATCCGACATGAAGAACACGTCTTACAATAATTATTTCAAGGAATAAATAATCAAAATGACAGGAATGCCATGTCTTACAAATTCTTTATACATTACAAGGGCTAAAATATAAATTATGAAGACTGACCATAACAATAAAATTCAACGCTTACTCTTAGCTAGGAGGTATTCATAATGAATAGACAAATATACTTTATATGAACAAATTTCTCTAAGAAAAGGTTATAAAAATCATCATCAATCAAACACCAAAATTCTAGCCAAATGAATTTGACACATGGTAAGATAATAACTTCGACAAACTACCATAGTTCTGGCCAAATAAATTAGAGACAAATAGATCAAAAACATCAACATGCTACCATAATTTTGGTCAATACTTATGACACATGGTGTATCGTCACCATAATTTTGGTTGATACTTCTGACACATGGTGTATCCTCACCATAATTCTAGTTGGTACTCTTGACACATGTTACATCATTAACATCAACTAGCCACCATAATTTTGGTCTATCTGACACATGATATATAGATTAGTCTTGGTTCACCATGATTCTGGTGATTACTTGGCACATGGTGAATCTCCAAAGGCCAATATCTATCAGAGTAATTTTGGGATGATGCTAAATGATTTTGATGTTGAAAGGCCACACTTTAAGTGAGTAATTCTGGGTGTCCAGGACTATTCTTCCTAATTCTGGTCATGCATGACATAGGAAGAATATCAGTCCTATTCCAAACCATTCTCCCTAATTTTGGTCAAATGTGACACAAGGAGAATGCCAGTCCAAGATGCTATCTCATTAGAACTCCCTCTCAATGAGAGAAGCATTTTCAACAAGTCCAATCTTGTCTCAAAAGTATATAAAATTCGCTCGAGATAGAGGCTTTATTAGAATGTTTTCAATATGCTCATCAATGGAGACATACTAGAGCTTCATTTCTCCCTTCTGTACCATGTCACAGATGAAGTGATACTTGATCTCAATGTGCTTCATCCTGTAATAGAACACTAGATTCTTTGTCAGCTTCACACAACTTCGATTATCATAATATATTACGGTCGGCTTGAGCACATGATCAAATAGGCCCATGAGTAGCCGCTGAGGCCACACTACTTCACAACTTATCAAACTTACTACAATATTCTACCTCGACAGTATTGAGTGTGACAAATGTTTTCTTCCTACTCATCCACGAAATCATAGTGGAGCCTAAATTGAAGCAACCTTTGATTGTACTCTTTTTGTCTTCTGCACTCCCTACCCAATCTGCATCTGTATAACCTTGCAACTGTATATCTCGTTTGAGACATATCTCAAACCAAAGTCAACCGTACTAGACAAGTACCTCAATATGTGCTTTTCTGCAATCCAATGATCATATCTTTGTTCCACCTGGAATTTCCTCAGCGTGTTCACTACAAAGAAAATGTCTGACCTGGTATTAACCAAACACATCAATAAGCCAATCAACTTTTGGTACATGGATGGATCTACCAAATCAAACTCAGAGTCTCTTAACTTTCTTATATTTGTAACCATGGGAGTCAACATCGACTTGCAATCCATCATTCGAACTTTTGCAGGATCTTGATAACAAACTTTTCTTGACCAAGGAAGATTTAATGGGGATTTTCCCATACTTATAGCCCTAAATATTAGTGCATCAAACCAAGGTCCTTCATATCGAATCCAGAAGCCAATTCCCTCTTACTTCAAATAATTATACGCTTCACTCCTGTCAGAAATAAGTAATCAACATTCAATAATAAAATTATAGTTTCATTTTTCTCAACCTTGAAGTACAGGTTTGGATCAACATTGCTCATGGAGAAACCAAGTCTTGTTAGATAATTGTCAATTCATGTATACTAGGATCTTGGTGCTTGGTGCTTGCTTAAGTCCATACATGGCTTAAATTTGCAAACATGAGACTCTTTTCGATGGACCTCAAAACCTTGAGTTTACTCTATGTACACTTCTTCAATCACGCCATTAAGAAAATCAATATTTACATCCATTTGATGTAAGTTCCAACCCATAGAAGAAGCAATATAAATAATGGATCTAAGTATAGTGTACTTGGTAATCAAAGGAAAAGTCTCATCATAGTCTTCTCCCTCTTTCTTAGAGAAACCTTACAAATCTCACCTTGTATTTTTCAATTTTGTCATCCATTGCATGCTTGATATTATCTACCCATTTGGAGGACATCATTGATTTTCCTTCAGGTATAGGCACAACTTACTATACATCATTCTTCATAATCAATTGGTATTCTTCGAACATCACATCCTTCCAAACTTCTTGGCTAGATGCTTCTTCAAAAGTGGAAGGTTCAGAATAAATAAGATTAGTCATTAATGTTGCATAATCAGAATACCTCTTTGTTCTATTACTTTCCTTGAAGGTGCCATGAGGTGCTTCCTGTCCTTCGACTTCCTGCAAAGTGGATCTTAACCATGATAGCCTTTTATTGATTTTAGGAATAACAATCGGGTCCACAGGTTTGATCGGCTCTTTTGGCTCTTCTTGATGATCAACGTGATGTTCTAAAGGATTTGATGGAGAAAATCCTTCTTCCTTGGGAGCTTCATGTTATTTTCCTCATCAGGGACCACTTCCTTAGACTTCCAATAAGCCACATTTTCCTCAAAGGTAACATCCTTGCTAAATTCAACTTGTTTTTTTCCTGGAACATATATTCTATAGGCCTTTGATGATTCACTATAACCGACGAATATCTCTTTCTTTCTTGAAGGTTCTAACTTTCTTGTCTTATATTTAGGTACATGAATATAAAGAAGACAACCAAATATTCTCAAAAGAACAAATTGAGGTTTTTGTTCGATGAACACTTATTTAGGAGTCTTGTCTTCCAAAATTAGACGAGGTCTTTTATTTTGAAGGTAAACAACTATCATGGATGCTTCACTCCATAGAAACATAAGCAGTTCTTGATCGTGTATCATTGCCTTAACATATTATTTAATGGTTTTGTTCTTTCTTTCAACAACTCCATTTTGTTGTGGATTGTAAGGGAAGATCAATTACCTCTTAATCCAAACTTATTTACAAAATTCAATGAGCTCCTTAGAAGTATATTCTCCTCCATTATTAGATCTCAAGATATTGATCTTCTTTCCCTTCAAGTTTTCTACTTCAACTTTGAATGCCTGAAACTTGTCAAAGGCTTCATGTTTCAACTTCATGAAGTAGATTCACGTCTTGCAACATAAATCATATATGAATGTTACATAGTACAAAGAGCCTCCAAGAGACTTCACCGACATTGGACAACATACACTAGAATGGGCTAGATAAAAAACTTCCTTAGATCTACGTTCACTACTTGGAAAAGGCTTCTTTACGTTCTTCTCAAGTGCACATCCTTTACAATACTCCTTCATGTTCTTCCCACAAATATGAAACACTTGAAACCATCTGCTTTAAGGTAGACAAAGCTTTATAATGGATATGAGCTTATATTCTATGCCAAAGTTCACATGGGTCAATACCATTATATACAAGTGATTGAGTAGGTTGTTTCAAGAGTCTATACAACCTTCCTTCATGGACTCCAGTTACTCTAGAAAAATCTATGCTAGAGTCTCTGGGCCAAAAAAGAATTTTTCCATCAAAAAATGCTACTCCATCTCCCTTATCTTCCAAATAAGAAAATAAACCAAATTCTTCTTCAAACCTAGTACATACAATATTTTTCTAAGATGAACATTGTTACCTGATTCCAGCTCAATGGATGTCTTCCCAATGCCTTTGACTGCATAACTGTTATTGTCTCCAAGCTCCACCTTTGTGACAATCTTCTTTCCACTAGGTTTCCGAGGTTGTCTCGATCTCTTGTCATGCACCTTGTGGCACCACTATTAACTAGCCACAAATCTTCACTATTTTCAACAAAACCAGTAAGAGTAGAGAAATAGAAAAATTCTTTATTACCTAGATCTTCATTCTTGGGTTTCTTTGGAAGTTCTTCAATATATGTAGTGTTAGCATTCTACTTTCCTTTTCTTTTTCTATCATTCGATATTTCAATTTAATCACTTCTATAATAATTTATGACAATGATAACATTGAACTTTTTATATGTCTCTCTTCCCTTGAGGTGTAGGTCTTCTACCTTCAGGTTCTTCCTTCATTTCTTCTTTGTAAACCAAACTTCTTTCTTCCTCCACCCTTCATGAAATGTGCTATATATTTCCTAGAATCACCTTCATCTGGTCTTTGAATCTTTCCTTTTGATATGCGTCTTGATTTTTCTTGAGTACAAATTATCCATAACTCTTTAAACTTTGGCACTTCCTTTCTCATGCATATACCTGCTGCAAATGAGTCCCATGAATTCGGTAGACCATTAAGTGTTGTAGTTGCTAATTCCTTCTTAGAAGTGACTTCAGCAATTTCTCGAAGCTGATCTCTTAGTTGATATATCCTCTTGAAATATGAGGCTATTATATCATTCCTTGTAATTCGAACATCACAAAATTCATTCTTCAAACTCATATCTTAACCAATGTTATTGATAGTGAACAAACAATTTAGGGCAACATAAATATGCTTTGAAGATTGAAGATTTGAAACGTAAGGGATCAAGTGATATTTGAAAAAGTCCATATTGATGCTCGTAGCTATGATATCATCCTTCTAAAACTTTTCTTTCTCTTCATCTTTTTCTGGTTCAATGACCTTGCCTTTCACAATGCCCAAGAGACCTTTTTTTGCAAGAAGAAGATAAATTATTGTTTTCCAAGCCCTAAAGTTTGAAAATCCTTCTAATTTGTTCTCATACTTCATAGAGGAACCCATGATCACAAATTAGAAATATATTGTATATACAGGTCTTCTTCAAGAGTGATTTCTTACCAAAAACATCTTCAAGAGAGATCTATATGGCCTTTTCATCACCAAAGCTCTGACACGATGTTGATTTTTCAAATGCAATAGATACAAGCACAATATTTCTGAAATACTTGGAAAAATTCTAATGATATATATCTTCTTTTAATAATTCCAATTTTATCATTAAGAAATTACATTTCAGAAAATCAACCATAAACCATAAAGACGGTAGAGATCATAATGCACAAAGATAACACAAGATTTACCGTAGGAAAACCAAATTGGGGGAAAATCCCAATAACCTTTTTCTTAGAGAAATTCTTTATTTCAACAAGAGATACATCTAATGTTACTAGCCAACTATGATATCAAACCGATCAAGCTATGGTCAAACCTGGTCCAAAACCCTCAAGTCAAGTCAAGTTAAAACTTCAGCCTTCTAAGATATACTCACAATTTCGGCCTGCCCAAAATTTCAACCCCACAACTCAAGCCTGCAATTTCGTCCCTGCAACTATTTAATATTTCGTCCTACCTAGAAATTGTTGCCCAAAATTCACCCATGTGAGGTCTAGAGAGAGAAATGCAATCTAAAGAGAGAGATAGATATTCGTCCTTCTTGTCATTCGTTTGGACACCCAAAAACTTCTTTCTTGTGTGAGGTCGAATGGTGCCTGTTAGCACCTAAATCCGCCTTAGGTTGAAAGAAGGTAAAATTCAGGGTAACCACAAACCACACTCAATCTGGTAGCTAGCCCTACCAGAACAGGAGAGGGCTCTCTCTGAGTCATACTCAGTGGATAGATAAACGAAATGGCCTGAGATGACTTACAGTAAAATATTTATCTTAGGCTAGTAAGTGAATATGGATACAAGAAATGATTTATATGAATGACTGTGTTTCTGGGATGGTATGGGACCAATGGACCTCAATGAACAAAGAACTTAATACAAAGGCACGGATTACTTCGTGAGGCAAGATAGGCGGAAAGCCTAGCAATTTTGTTTAAGATAGTGTGAAATGGAGAGATTGATTAAGAGGGTGAAAAGGGCATGGACAACATGAATCCTTTTCAACAGAAGAATGAACATTGAACATGAAATTTTCCCACAGGTAGAGCAATAAAATTGAATTCTACCTTAGCTAACTTAGAAAATTTCACTGAAAATGAATATGAAATGAACTATGAAACATAACAAGATACATATGAAACATAAGAGACACATTTGCTACACTCACAATCACATGAATCTCATGAAACAGAGCCACTGCCTTTCATTAATCCTCTGTAAAAAATATACAATCCAGAAACAAAGTTTCTTTCCCACAGTCTCCCAGAAGTTACAAGCCAACCAACCCTTTGCAAATGGTTTGCATACAATATATAGAATGTGCCATGAAGAGATAAAATTCCCAAGGGTTGGGGAGTTACTCAAATCATCAAAAAATGAAGGTGGAGAGCCAAACATCAGCTACAGGTGCAACGCCACAAACATGACAAATGGCTTGGGTGGCCCTTTGCCTTCCTTTGCCACTTGGATAACTGCCCATCTGGAGTGAAAATACTTTTAAAACCACTTTAGGTTCCGAAAAAATGAAGTGCATATGAGGGGGGCCACTTACAAAAAGTCGGGAAGCGAAATTTCGCGAAACAAAGGCATTTTGGGCCTTTTTTCTTATATGCGTCGCGCCCTTTTCTATATGCGTCCCGCCATTTTGAGGCCAGATTTAACGCACTTGCTAGAGTCCAAAATGTGCCCAAGTGTGCTTGTTGTAAATCCTGTCCTGTCGACTTTCCAACCCAAGTGGAATTTTTGAATTTGGAGCTCATTTGCCCCTCCAAATCTTCATTCTCCCAAGACTGCTTCCTGTGTGTCAAAATAGGGGCAGTGAGGCCATTTTTTGGGTGTTTTTGACCTCCTCGAGACTCAAATCATGCCCAAATTTCTTGCCTGAGTACCAGTAGTCATGATTTTGCATGATGAATCTAAAAATGCAAACCATTTCTCATTTGGAGCTCCCAATCCTACGCGTCGCGCCGGTGGCGCGGCGCATATAGAGAAAAAACCTCTGTTTGTGCCAAAAAATTCTCATGCGACCGCAATTGTCCCAAATTTCTTGAAATTTGGGCTGGAGGTTCTCTATGGAGTGCTATGATGTGCCAAGGAAGCTTCAGCCAAGATTCGAAGCTGATCTTGCTCTTTTGCCTCTTTTTCCTCTTTTGTTGCTTTGCTAAATTTTGCCTTCAAATTCCTATTTCGTGCATTGCAAACCTTGTTCCATGCCCAATAGTGGTTTTTCATGTTCTTAAGCATGTCCCTGTCCTTTTTTTCTTTCGCCAACAGCTTCTCTAAGTGGATGTGGATCCTCTCGATCCAAATCTCTCAATCAGCCTCTATCTCCTGCTGAATAAGTGTCTTCTCATTTAGGCTTCTTTGGGCAGCCTGCTGGTCTTCATGGATGTTTTGCAGCTCCATGATCTCATGCTGGTCCTCAAGCTTCTTGTTTCTCTGCTCCAGGTACTTCATGTTCCACTTGGCCCTCTCCAAGTCAAGGGACAAGGCCTCAATCTCTGATTGCTGCTCCTGGATGATCTCTTTGAGCTTTGCAGTTGTTGGCTCTGTATTGGTCTCATCATCGTGAAGGAGAACGAATTCAATCTCTCATCACCTGATGGCCCTTCCTCTTGCATTGGCTCCTTATCCTTGTCTTGTGTTGCTCTGAGGGAAGCATCAGCAAGCAAATCCAACTTAACCTTCTCTTTTTGCCTGATTAGGGTTTCCTGGAGTATTTTCTTCAACTTCTTGATTTTGACTTTGGAGACCTGATTCCTTGTGTAGCAATGAGTAGCCATGTGTCTTTGAAATTTGTTGTCTCTTTTGGCCTTCTTAAGAAGATTGTTTAAATGGAAATTTTCTTTGTCAAGCCAAAACTCCCTATTTTCATTGATTTCCCCTGCAATTAGGTCAACTGAAGACATCTGCTCCCTTTGTTGCTGAAGTTCCCTTTTGAGTCCTCTAGTCTTTGGACTCTTCCTTGTTACTTGCTCTTGATGCTCATCTGAATCATCTGTGTCAACTAATTATTTTCCCTTTACATTTTCTTTGCTAACATCAACCTTATGCTTATTCAAGAGTAGTTGATTTACCTTCAATTGCTCATTATCCTGCTCTAGGAATCAAACCATGAAATTGGCCTTAGAAAAATTGTCCCTAAGCTCTTTGATCTTAGCATCTTTCTCCATGATGACCTAATCTACTATCTTATGCTATTCATTAACATTCAAGTTTACTATATCAGTGTAAAGATGGAATTGCTCCTCATCTTGCAAAGGTGCCTTATGTTGTGATGGTGATCCCTGTTCTGCTGATGTAGGCTTGGACCCTTCCACAATGTTTGGAGAAAACAATGAGTTTTTAAACCCTAGAAGAAATTGGCTTGAGGATCTTTAGAATTAGGTTTTGAAAATTTTTTTTGCAACCACTATCACCCATAAACCATTGTCTCTTATCATAAAATTTGATGCAACAGCAAGATAGCAAGCCTACCTAGCAAATCTACGCAAAGTATGAGCAATTTGGTGAAGTTTC
>APFE030397553.1:64245-160628 GCA_000404065.3 Pinus taeda | reverse complement strand
CCTCTCAACATCATCAAGTGATCTCTAAAATCAGCGCAGTGAAGGGTCCGAAAAAGAGAAGGAAAAGTCTAGTCTAAAGGGTCTCTAAGACAAGCAAAGGAAGGTGGAAGAAGGTTGAGGAGAAAAGGATTATATCTAGGGCTGGAAACGGTCACACATGCAAAGAAGAGGAGGTTAAGTCTACAAAATAATAACAACTAGAGAACAGTCCTTGAAATACCATTGTTTAGGTCAGAAATCAAGTCTAAAAGGGCACCCAAGCCTAGCGAAGGAGCCTATCTCTCTAGAGAAGGTGAAAGGACCCTAACTCACTTAGGGCACCCTCCACACATAAGAAAACTAGGGCAATAGAAAATAAGTACAGTCATACACCCATACATCAAGAAGGATCTCACTTGTCAAAGAAGAAATCTACTTGAGCAAGGGATAGAAGAGAAACACTTCATTTAGAAGGTTCACTCAGGGAAGGTATATCTCTAGACAAGAAACAAAGAATAAGGAAAAATTGTTGGGGAGAAAAGTTCCAGAAGGCGGAATCCTATGTGTCAGGGAACAAAGTACAGAAAAGAGAAGAGGACTTGACTTGTGTTTGAAGGACATCCTAGTCAAGGGTCTAGGGTTTGGTAGAGATGAATAAGAAGATTCAATAAGAGGGACTTACCAAAGGGTTTTCCTCTCAAGACAAGAGAGGTTTTGGCCCTGGCAGAGAACCAACATCTCGTGTTGTTGTTCTTGTGTTTTGGTAGCTGTTTGATGAAGTACAGAAAAAAACTAAGAAGAAGAAGAAGAAGAATAAGCTTACAAGAAAAGTAAAAGCAATCCTCAAATTGTTATCAAGTAATGAAGAATCACACTACAACTAATTTTACCTAGATTCTTGAACATGGTATTAGAGCTAAGGTGGCACATCTAGGAAAGGGCATCTCAATAACACTCATCAAGGAAGGACATCTACAAGGTTGAAGCATCAAGCCTGGAAGTCTCAATCACTTCAACAACAAGAACATCTACAATCCAACATTCATCAAGGACGTATACATAGAAAGGACAAGACCCTTACATAAACGAACCTACAAAGAAGAATAGATCAAAGCAGGACCTATATCAAGCTAAAAGCCATCAAGAAAATTTCATCATTAATCAAGTCCGCTTGGAGAAGACAACTTGAAGAACATCGAGATCCTAGGAAGTCAAGCAGTCAAGCCTTCAAGGACAGCAAATCCACTACATCACAAAGTCTATCAAGTAAGTACATGTCTCCCTATGAATATACATCAACTTATTTGTGCAAGGAAAGCAATAAATTGGTAGGTACCAATAACTTTCTTCCATGGAAGAAGAGGATTGATTTACTTCTCAAGGAAAATGAACTCCTGGAACACATCAAAGCGAATGTTACTATTCCTTCTAAGAAACAAACTCAAGCCATAGCTAAGTATAATAAGGATGAGATAAGAGCCCAAATGATTCTAATAGAATCAATCAAAGACTCTCTCATTCTTGATGTTTCAAAATTCGAAACAACAAAATAAATTTATGATAAGCTGGTAGAGCTATTCTCGGTATCCACAACCAAAGAAGTACTATCTCTCAGGAATGAATTGTACAAGATTAAGATAACAAAAGAAGGTGTAGCTCCCTACTTCATTAAAATTTCTTAAATGAGAGATCAAGTTCAAGAGCCTGGGGGAGTCATGTCTGAAAAAGATATGACAACTATAGTACTATATATTCTACCTCATGATTAGGTAAACTTCACATCAAACATATATGTCAAGAAGGAAGCAACCACTCTCAGTGAAATGTGGTTTTTATGTAGGAAAGAGGAAACAAGACATAAAGCAAAGGAAGACGTGGGATCAAAGGAGCAAGCATTTTCTACCATGGCCAAGAGAAAGGGGAAATTTGGAAAATTTGGTCCACGAAGAACAAAAAACAAAGACATGTCCAAAATTAAATGTTTTGGATGGCAAGGATATGGACACTATAAAAGGAATTTTCCAATATTAAGAAGGAAAACAACAACGAAAGAAAGAGGGAAGAAGCTCACATGACTCAAGAGGTGAAAGAAGAAAGAAAGAAGAAAGTAAGGAAGATCGTCTCGATCTCTACTATGACTAAGACAAAATATTTATTGCAGTCTTCTTTCAAGTTTTTTTTAGTAGTGTAGGAGCATGTAGGAATAGAATAAAATTTCATAGCTAGAAATATCCTCTAGAATCTAGAAGCATGATGTACATAGAGTTCTAGATACTCATGAAAATGTAGCATTTATAATGAGAATAAAAATGCACGGGTAGAAATATCTTCTAGAATGATAGGAGCATGGTGGACATAGCTCATGATATTCATGTAGAAGGACCATACCTACTATAGCACCTCATCCATGATGAAATGAAAATTGATCATGATTAAGAATCTTAGAAGATCTCCATCATAAAAAGAAAAGAAACATTTGCAAGGCAAGCATATTTAAGATCCTATGATGAAACCTTCAAAATAAGGTTCATGAAGCAAAGCAGATGTCTCATTGGGAATCCCATTCATGGGATTCAAAAAATGGATGATATGCAGGCAAACTAAAATGAAGCAAGAAGGGCCACACCAAGAAGCTAATATGATGAAAGGGGAATCAAGATGAGGTATGTATGCATTAAATTTTAGTCATGTTACCATTTGTATATTATTGAGTCATGGGAATATATTTATAAAATGAGCAAGTATGAAAGAATCTCTTTCATCAAGAACATGCTCAAAGGTATGTACTACATTTAAATGAAGGTCAAAAAAATAATATTCTTACACAAGGAGTATAATATTGTTGACTATGAAGTAAGAATAAATTTTGACGAGTCTAGGAAGAAAAAAATGAAGGAATGTTCTCACAGGAAGCATAAGATGGATGACCTCTCTACCTAAGAAGAAGAAAATGAAGAAAGAGATCAAGCATGTGAAGAACTCCATGATCACTGAGAATCTATATATGGAAATAGACTCTAAGGATATCTCCTGAAATAAGCCAGAACAACTATGACAAAGGAAGGGAGGACCCTCGACACCGATGAAGGCCTTGGAGATATAAAAGATACATATAACTAGTTGCACTCTATGAATATGTGTTGATGAACAAGCCATCCAGAAAAAGGAAAAGCAATGGTGAAGCAATTTCAAGATGAAGTCATGGACGGATACTAGGTCGAAGCATGTAAACAAGAAAGTACAATCAAGCATCCATAAGAAGAATATTTTGAAACATGGATACATGAAAAAAGAGTAGCCAGATGATGAGAAAAATTGATGTATGAAAAGAAAGACACTTTCCACAAAAGAAGTGATGACATGAAAAAACAGGGGGAAAGTGATCGATGGATGGTACCCTACCTAAAAGATGTTCGAACAAATACTTCATGACATCAAAGAAAAGAAGGAGATCAAGTAGTTGAAGGACACACGAAGAAGAAGTTGTTGATGAATGAAAGAGTTCCTAGTTAAGAGGGAGTTCTAACAGGTCCCTGATCAAGAGGGATTTTTTCCATTTCATGGTTCATGCACTAGACGAGGACTAACAACTCTAATTCTAGATGAAGGCCATGAATGGAAATGTAAACACAAGATAGACATAACATTCTTGTCTTCAGTTGGGAAGAAATAATGGGAGGATTGGGAAATCATCTGGCATTTAATATTCTTTGAGGATGTGTAGGACATCCAAGACAAGAGTAGGCAAGAGGACCAATATTCTTTGAGGGTGGGGAACCCAAGACAAGAATAGTCCTAGAAGTTCATATTCATTGAACACTCGAGTGGGTATGTACCTTGAGAGACAACGATGAAGGTGTCTATAAATCATTGGTCTCACCAGCATTGTAGCTCATGATCTCATAAAGAGATGGAGTTGTTAGTCAAGGCCTTGCACTATGACAATGTTGAGTGATATGATGCTATAATAGATGGATTGAAAATCCAGTTTCTCTTATGTGAATTATTCAATATTAAAATAATATCCAAACAACTTGTAATGTTGTATGAATACCTCCCTAGTTAATAGGGAGTATTAAAGGAAGCATAACTAGGTTCAGTCTTCATAAATGTAAGTTTGACTTTTATATTTATTCAAGAAAAGAGAAATTTTATTTTTTTATTTTTTCAATGAGTTTCTTGGTCATTGAATTATGTCAAGCACATGTTTAAGTGCTTCTAGGAAGGCAAGAGTCAAATGTACTTAAGCAAGACCCTTTTAGGTCATGTTACATTATGTATAAAATAGTATAAAGGTAAAATGCATACCTCAAATACAAGTGCAAGTACTCTCCATGCAGCAACATCGTCTTCAAGAAGAAAAACAAAGAAAATAATGAAGAAAAACACAAGTCAACCTAAGGACATTTAGTCAGCCTCAAGTCGACCTAAAGGATAGAAAATCCTATATATGTAGAGGTTGTCCACTCCCTCTCAATGTCATCAAGTGATCCAAAAAATCAGCACAGTGAAGGATCCGGAAAATATAAGGAAAATTCTAGCCTAAAGGGTCTTTAAGACAAGTGAAGGAAGGTGGAAGAAGTTCGAGGAGAAGAGGATTGTTTCTAGGGCTAGAAACAGTCACACGTGTAGAGAAGAGGAGGTCAATTCTATGGAATAACAACAAATAGAGAAAATTCCTTGAAATACCATTGTTTGGGTGAGAAATCAAGTCTACAAGGACACCCAAGCCTAGCGAAGGATCCTATCTCTCTAGCGAAGGTGAAAGGACCCTAATTCACTAAGGGTGCCCTCCACACATAAGAAAACTAGGGTAGAAGTAAATAATTACATTCATACATACATACATCAAGAGGGATCTCACTGGTCAAAAAAGAAGTGTACTTGAGCAAGGGATAGAAGAGAAACGCCACATATAAAAGGCTCGCTCATGGAAGCTCTAGGTCTAGACAAGAAACAAAGAGGAAGGACAAAGTGTTGCAGAGAAAAGAGCCAGAAGGTGGAAGCCTATGTGTTGGGGAACAAAGTACATAAAATATGAGAGGACTTGACTTGTACTTGCAGGACATCCTAGTCAAGGTTATAGGTTTTGGTAGACATCAATAAGAATCTTCAATAAGAGAGACTTACCAAAGGGTTTTTCTCTCAAGAGAAGAGAGGTTTTTGCCCTGGCAAAGAGCCAACATCTTGTGTTCTTGTTCTTATGCTTTGGTATATGTTTGATGAAGTACACACACGTACACTACTAATAAGAAGAATAAGAATACACTAACAACAAAAGTAAAAAGACTACACAAATTTTTATCAACTAACAAAGAATCACACTACACCTAATTTTCCCTAGATTCTTCAACAATGTTAATATGTAATTTGTGGGTTGAATATGGCTTGGTGAATGGTGCACTTGGTTATGTTAAAGATACATTTTATATGCCCATTGAGGAAAATTAATTACCTATAATTTAGTTGTCAGCCCAGTGGTTTCGTAAAACTTGCAAAGCGTGCATGCATTGTATATGCTATAAATTAACTTTCTATTTAGAACAATCTAACTATGAAACCAAATAATGGCAAGCCAAATTCACCTATTATAATTCAACAATCAATTCAAAATAAATTATAGTATAGTGCGTGGAACTGAAATCTTAGCCTATCAAACTTGCAGGAATTAAAATATGAATCTACCACACTTGCAGAAATTGAAATCTTAATCTACCACACTTACAAGAATTAAGAAAAAACACACCACTCTTTTAGAAATGAAATTGCATGAAATGAAATCTACTCTAAGGGATCATGTGTGCATTATCAAATCAGGATCCTATGAAATGAATAATCAAAACCACATGACATGAAATGAAAGCAAAAATAATCATTCTTGACCTCTAGATATGAAAGAAAATAAAAACAATCACTCTTAACCTCTAACACAAGAAAAGACATGGAAGAAATAAATCTTAATCTGTGAAAGCAATAAATATTAATCTATGAAAAACAATAAATCTTAATTTGTGAAAGCAATAAATCTCACACATTATAGGTGGCCAATTCAAAAGCATGAGGGATGGAAAGTTGAGAGGCTCTAAATACAAGAATAACCAAATCAAGGTGAACATCACTCATGAGCATGGTATCAAATCCAAATTCTATATTCAAAACATGAACATTTCCCCAACTTTACTCATGCCTTTGAAAGGAGAAGGCTCTCCTATTTATACAAAAACATAAGAAGCTACCTCATTAATGGAGGTCCATTATTCGCTCCCTAGATCCAAATATTCTTCCATATCTGGACGGGAACTCGAATTTGAGCATTGGAGGCCACTTAACGGTGCCTTCGAACCTTCCAAATGACCTACACATGTTATGAAGTTTAAGCCACTTTTAAGTATTAGTAAGTATATGTCATTTTTCTAAGTTTTAACCATTTAATTGACTTATAATACTAGAAATCATTAACTTTTGGAAAACACAAAGGTAACCCCATGTAATCATGAAAAGGGGGGCTAATGAAATATTATATGGCTATGGAGTTGTGACATGTGAGTGAAATGTTTGCAATAAAGGTGAAAGTGGATGATATTTTGAATGCATTTTTGAGACTCTACAATGCCTAAATCTAAGCCACCTCAACTTCTAATGTTCACAACTGTTGTTTTTTATAAGTATGTTGGTGTTCCATTTGATGCAAGCAATCTAAAAATTGTGCCTATCACACTAGTGATAAGAGGAAATCGAAAACAAATTCCTATCAAGATGGCATGGGCTCTTACAATCCACAAGTCACATGGATTGACTTTAGAATGAGCGTCAGTTGATATCGAGAATGAAGAGTAGCAATGCCTTACCTTCACAGCCATATCAAAAGTGAAATCAATAGATGGTTTACGCATTGCACTACCTTTCTATTTTTAGTGTTATGCCAGGATGAAATATAGTGCATATGTCACAATTAGGAAGAAAGAAGAGGAGTGATTGAAGTCCATATTGTTATGACATACAACTAATTACATTGTGATATTTTTTATATTATGTTTTTTGAATTGCTTTTATTGTCTTCTTGATTTACTTTTGATATACTAATCATTTTCATATATTTATGAGATTAATGCATTCATCATATGCATAGTAATATTTGAGAATTTTTTTTGCATCATTTTTCATGTTGTTTAATTTACTTTTTCTTTAAGTGTATATTGTTCTTTCCTTTACAACATACCATGTAGACATAAAAAAACAAGTTATATGAACCAATCATTCAAAATTAACTTTTACAAATGGTTCATATTTATATTAATATTATGGATTCATATTACATCATGAAATGAAAAGATAGAGGTATTAAATATTGGCAATCACCGTAACCAATATTCATTTTTTGAATATTGGCCATGGTTTTATTACATTTCCACATTTTTTTCCATTGTATTGTGAAATGAGGTTTATATTTGTAGAATTGTTTATAGCATTTGGTTCATGTAACATTAGATTGTTTTATTTCAGGTAACATTATAAGTTTAAGTTTTTTAACATAAATAAATATGTGGTGTTATGTTTTATTTATATATATATGTGTGTGTGTGTGTGTGTGTGTGTGTGTGTATTCTTATTTATTTGTGAGTGTCGATATTAATTTTGCTTATTTTTTTTCTGTCTTTCAAATGCAGATATGGATGACAATGATGTCATCTATTATTCCAAAACAATGCACAATATTGTTGGAGCGATAAGTTTTCTTTCGTATCCTCGAAACAAATTTAAAAGAAAACATGGGTTCCATCCTACTTTCATTGATGTGGATCTCCGTGTGCTAGATGAAATGAAAAACATGTAAATTACTTGTTAAATGTGCAACAAAGCGAGCCTGGGGGGAGAACAGGAAGGAATTGGTTGGAAAGCATTAAGTATCGTGATCATTATCCTGTTGATTTGAATTGGTGATGCTTTTGTCATTGGTTTGGTTGTGTTTTGGAAGAGGCTTTCCATAGATGAATTTTGATGGAGTGTTTCAAGTTAAATTTTGTCATGGAATTATTTCATGTAAAGAAAACAAAAAATATATCTTAAGACTCAATGTTCTTTCTGTGGTTGCAATGTTGGTGAAATTGATTTTTTTTTCTCGTTGTTGTTGTTATGTAGAAAATTGTATATCTCTTGTCTTAAAATGTCCTATCATGTTGTTCTTCTTTAAATTAAATGCGTGTAATTTAGATATCTTTTTTCATTTATGTTCCTTTTATCCAATGACATTATTACTCTTTTATTTGTTTCTCTTGCATTTGTAATTGTTTTGGTCTTTTGTATGGGTCCCTTCACTTTGTTCAGGTCTTTCATAAATGAAAATAGTATTGATGTAGATAATATTATTGTTTGGTCTTCATGTTCTTGTTGTTTATATCAATATTCTTGAAATTTATACTATTAATACATTCATGTATTGATATTAATGTATTTATGGCTTAAAATTTATTTATTGTTTATAATGTAGTGACATAAATGTGTTATTATTAATGTGTTGATGATTTATCATGTTTTAATGCTTTATAGTGTATTATTATTAATGTATTCATATTAATTTTTTGTATTGATGTATTAATGGTTTACAATGTGGTTCTTATATTGATTGTGGTTTATGTTTATTATTATTTTTTGTGTTATATCATTATTTACGTTTATAATATTGATGCCATAGATTTAGGTCTTAGGGGTTTTAAAATATCTAATATGACATATCTTCCATCATTTTCAGAACCAATCATCATGAGAATTGTCAAACGTTGTGTTATAAGGAAGATTGTATTCAGATGAAAACCATAATCAAACATGGTCCAACATCGCATTATAACAAAGATTATCTCAATATGAAAATCAACGATGGTTAAGGACGGTCATTGATTTTTATTTTTTGATTTATAATATTTATCATGGGTTTAAACAACTTGGATTTATAATATTAATGCATCGGCGCTAAAATATCAATCCTTTATGTTTTTAATATTGATCCCTTGCATTTTTTATCACTTAGGTTTATAATATTTTTCTCCTGGGTTTATAACACTAAACGTTTGGATTTATTTGTAAGTTGAGTTTATAATATTAATAATTCCTTTTGTTTATCAATTTATCCATTGTGTTTATTAATCCCTTGACTTTAAAATATTAATTTATAGGGTTTATTAATCGTTTAGGTTTTTAATATTAGTTTGTTGGGTTTAATAATAATCCCTTCAGTTTATTAAACCCCAATATTAAGGGTTTAATTCGTTAGGTTTATAATGTTTATCCTTTTAGTTTATTTATTCTTTGACTTTATAATACTAACAGTCTCTAAAGTTTATTGATCGCTTTGGTTTATAATATTAATAATCATTTGAGTTTACCAATCCTTTGTTTTTAGAATATTAATTTCTAGACTTCATTAATCCTTTGTGTTTGTAATATTGATCCCTTGTGCTTCTTGATCCCTTTGGTTTATTAATCCCTTGAGTTTAAAATATTAATTCTTAGGGTTTATTAATCTCTTAAGTTTTCATATCGGATTGTTGGGTTTATTGATTCCTCAGGTTTATTAATTGCTTGGATTCATTAATCCTTTGTGTTTATAATATTATTTTGTTGGGTTTACTCTTTCCCTTGGGTTTATAATGTTAAATTATTAGGTTTATTTGTTCTTCAAGTTTATAATATTAATAATTCCTTAGGTTTATCATTTAATCCCTTGGGTTTATTAATCCCTAATATTAAGGTTTAAATAATGGTCCTAAGGTTTAATATTAATCCCTTAGATTTAGAATGTTTATCCCTTCAGTTTATGAACCTGTTAGGTTTATAATATTAATAATCCCTAGGGTTTATTGATCCCTTGGGTTTATAATATTCATAGTCATGTGGGTTTACCAATCCTTTGGGCTTAAAATATTAATTCCTAAGATTTATTAATCCTATATGTTCTTAATATTGATCCCTTGCAATTTTTTATCCCTTAGGTTCCTAATATTTTTCCCTTGGGTTTATAACATCAAATTCTTGGGTTTTTTCATTCTTCATGTTTATAATATTAATAATTCCTTTGGTTTATCATTTAATCCCTTGGTTTTATTAATCCCTTGAGTTTAAAATATTAATTCCTAAGGTTTATTAATCATTTGGGTTTCTAATATTAGTTCGTTGGGTTTATTGATTCCTTGGGTATATTGATCCCTTGCATTTATTAATCATTTGTTTTTATAATATTAATGCCTTGAGTTATAATACTAAGAACACCTTCGGTTTATTGATCTCTTGTATTTGTAATATTAATAATCCCTTCGTTTTATAAAAATGCAATAATAAGTGTTACATATTTGTCCAACTATTTATGATTATGTCAATATCACAATAGATTAATCTAATATGGAAATGAACCATGGTCAACCATGTTTATTTCAGGGATTATAATAGTCATGTTAGGGTTTATATGCATTGGGTTTATAATTTTTATCCCTTAGGTTTATTATTCCCTTAGGTTTATAATATCAATCCTTTCGGTTTATTGATCTAAGGATTCGTATTCCTAGAGTTTAATATTATTCAACAATGGTCAACAATAAACAACCATGTTCAACAATGATCAAACATGGCCTGACATTACATTGTGACAAAGATTGTCTCAATATGAAAATCAATCGTGCTCAACCATGTTTATTTTAGTATTTTTAATATTTATCTAACAATTTTTATACCTTGAGTTTATAATATTAGTCCCTTGGGTGTAATATTATTTCCTTCGGTTCAAAATCCCTTGGGGTTTTACTATAAATCCCTTGGGTTTATTATTCCTTTGGTTTTATAATATCAATCCCTTGGGTTTATTATTCTCTTAGGTTTATAATACCAATCATGGTCAACCATTGTCAATCATATCCAACAATGATCAACCATGGTTGAATGTCACATTGTCACAAGGATTGTCTCCCCATGAAAATAAACCATGTTTATTTTAGTGCTTGTAATATTTATATTAGGGTTTACCAATTTTGGGCTTATAATATTAGTCCCTTGGGTTTAATATTATTCCCTTAAATTCATAATCCCTTGGGGTTTTGGTAATAATCCATTGGTGATGTAAGAGCATCTAAACCCCTTCTAAATCAAAGAAGAATTCAAAGCAGAGCGAAGAGTATGTGGATCAGAGGAGCTGAATCGAAGGAGAAAATAGGAAAAATTCACTTTAAAACAGATTTAAAGCGGAAAAAATGTGATTGTTGCATTGAGATGAGCATCTCACCCTTTTCTTAATTAAAGAAAAATGCAAGTGGAGCGATGAAGATGTGGACAATCAAGCTAGAAAATGGGAGGAAAATCTGCTTTAAAACAGATTTAAAGTGGCTTTAAATTGGATATGTCTCGATAGGACTTCCTATTGTTAACAACCATGCACGCATTTGGAGAGATTTCGTTGGAGAAAAATAAGGAGAGGATCTTATCGATCCTTCCTACCTAACACTTCTTATATAAATGTAATGTGAACAGATAGGAAATTGGGAGTGGGCAGAATGTAATCGAGAGCGAGCTTGTTCTAAGACTGCAATGCCTTATATTTAAGCGATGTTTGTATATAATCAAAATAATATATTCTATTGATTTCCTGCGTGTCGAGCTATGGATTTTGTAGTTTAAATCTATGAGTTAATTTCTATGTATGAGTTTGTTGATCGACATCGATCACTTAAAAGAACAATGGCGATCTAAATCAACATTCAGCTGTTCGTGAGGGTTGATGCATTTGTTAGATTTGTAATAGAATTATCTCTGTACGTAGTTGAAAGGATTGATGTTGTAATATCGACTTTATACTATTTGAAGGTTTGCATATTTTGAAGAGAACGCACCATTTGATGTGAAGTGCCAGACGTAATGACTGCCAAGAATTTAATTGGCAATTCCAAGGCTATCGATCATTAACTTGTGAGGTTAATGTTTAATTTAAGAGTAAGATCAATTCATGCATCAATTCATGGGACAAGGCGCAATTGAAGATTGAAGATTGGCGTTTGGGGGACATGAACACATTCCTGGGAACCCAAAAACTGTGTTGATGATGCATTAAGAATTGATTCAAACTCGATAAGTCGATGTCGTGGATACATGCTACATTATATTGTAGAACATCCAACAGAGGATGCAGAGTTGAATTATATTGATGGATGAAATGCGTTGAAACGCTAGTTTAGCATGAATGGAAGGCAGCCACAGTATGGAATAGAAATTGAATTAGGATCGGAGAGGTAGGAGATTTGGTTCCGGTCAGATTTTGTTGGATCGACGGAACCACTAATATCTATAGAAGTGGGTATATAAGTTTTGAAATCCATATATGTGGATTGGAGCAGAATTCATATGTTTTCCGTGTAAATGCATTACTTGTGGCAGCGGGGTTTGATGCTTATATTGCATGCTTTGGTTAGTAATTTAGACTTCGATAAAGGGATGCTAAATTTTAATGAAGATCCACGGTTATAAATTAAAAGGTTTAAAGTTTTAAAATGCTTCCGATGGGACTTAGTGGGCCATAACCCACAGGTCCAGGATCGAGATTTTTACAAGAAAAGGGATTTTGGGCAATACCCAAGATTTCTTTCCATCACTTGGATTCGTAATATCAATCCCTTGGGTTTATAATACCAATCATGGTCAACCATAACCAACCATGGTCAATCAAGGTCGGATATTGCATTATGACAAGATTTTCTCCATATAAAAGGCAAGGAAAATCATGGACAATCATGGTCAGCCATGGTGTATGATGGTAAAACCTGTTTTATAGAATCAAACATGGTCATCCATGGTCAATTATGGTCAAACATCTTTGAACATTGTGTTGTGACAAAAAATGTCTCGATATGAAAATCAACCATGTTCAACCATGGTCTAATTTCGCATTGCGACACAGATCGTCTAGATATGAAAATTAACCATGGTCAAACCATTGTCGAATGTGGCATTGTCATAAGGATTGTCTCAATATTTAAATCAAACATGATCAACCATGGTCCAATGTCACATTGTGACAAATAGTTTCTGGATATAAAAATTAACCATGGTCCAGCATGGCATTGTGATAAGGATTGTCTCAATATTAAAGTCAACCATGATCAATCATGTTTATTTTAGTGTTTATAATATTTATCTTAGGGTTTATATACATTGGGTTTATAATATTAGTCCCTTGGGTTTAATCTTATTCCCTTGGGTTTATAATATCAAACCATTGGGTTTAAAATATTAATAATGGTAAACCATGGTTAATCATAGCCAACCATGTTCAATCATGGTCAATCCACATGAATATGGAAATCAACCATGGACAACCATGGTCCAACGTTGTGTTCTGACAAATATTTTCTTGATATTAAAATCAATCATGGTCAACCATGGCTAACCATGGTACAATGTTGCATTGTGATAAGGATTGTCTCTATATGGAAATCAACCCTTGGGTTTTTAGTATTAATACCCCGGGTTTATTATTCCACTCTCAACCATGGTTTATTATGATTTCAAACATGGTTAACCATGGTGCAACATCAAATTATGATAAGGATTGTCTCAATATGAAAATCAATGATGGTCAATCATGTTTATTTTAGTGTTTATAATATTTATCTTAGCATTTATATATGTTGGTTTAATAATATTAGTGCCTTGGGTTTAATATTATTCCCTTGGGTTCATAATCCCTTGGGATTTTAGTATTAATCCCTTTGGTTTATAATACCAATCCATTGTGTTTATAATATTAATCATTATCAACCATGGTCAATCATAACCAACCATGTTCAACCATGCTCAAACAAGACTAGATAAGGAAATCAACCATGGTCTAATGTTGTGTTTTGACAAAGATTGTCAAAATATGAAAATCAATCATGGTCAACCATGGTTAACCATGGTCCAACCTTGGATTGTGACAAGGATTATCTCTATATGGAAATCAACCATGGTCAACCATATTTATTTTAGGGTTTATAATATTGATGTTAGGGTTTATATACCTTGGGTTTGTTATCCCTTAGGTTTATTATACCCTTGGGTTTATTGATCATGGTCAACCATGTTTTATAGAATCAAACATGATCAACCATGGTCAATATTGGTTTTTAGTATTAATACCAATGGTTTGTTATTCCATTTGGTCAGACATGGTGAATCATAGTCAACCATGCCCAAATGTCACTTTGTGACAAAGATTGTCTCAATATGAAATTCGACCATGATCAACCATGATCCAACGTCACATTGTGAAAGATAACTAATTATTATTATTAAATCTTTACATTATTAATTATTATTATGTAAATATGAATTATGGTCAACCATGGTTAAGCATGGTCCAATGATGCATTATGGCAAGGATTGTCTTTATATAGAAATCAACCCTTGGGGTTTTAGTATTAATCCCTTGGGTTTATTATACCTTTGCATTTATAATATCAATCATTTGGGTTTATTATTACCCTCTCAACCATTGTTTTTTATGATTTCAACCATGGTCTAACATCGAGTTATGATACAAATTGTCCAATATGAAAATCAATGATGGTCAATCATATTTATTTTAGTGTTTATAATATCTATCTTAGTGTTTATATACGTTGGGTTTATAATATTAGTCCCTTGGGTTTACTATTATTCCCTTGGGTTCATAATCCCTTGGGATTTTAGTATTAATCCCTTCGGTTTATAAATCAATACATTGGGTTTATAATATTAATCATTGTCAACCATGGTCATTCATCACCAACCATGTTCAACCATGCTCAAATAAGGCTAGATATGGAAATCATCCATGGTCAACCATGATCTAACGTTGCATTCTGACAAGGATTGTATCAATATGAAAACCAATCATGGTCAACCATTGTCCAAGATTATATTATGACAAGGAATGTCTCTATATGGAAATCAACCATGGTCAACCATGTTTATTTTACGATTTATAATATTGATTTTAGGGTTTATATACTTTGGGTTTATAATTGTTATACCTTAGGTTTATTATTCTGTTGGGTTTATAATATAAATCCCTTGGGTTTATTGGCCATGGTCAACAATGTTCTATGGAATCAAACATCGTCAACCATGGTCAATCTTGGACAACCATGGTCAATCTTGGGTTTCTAGTATTAATCCCAATGATTTGTTATTCCTTTGGGTCAAACATGGTGAACCATAGTCAACCATGCTCAAATGTCACTTCGTGACAAGGATTGTCTCGATATGAAATTCAACCATGGTCAACCACAAGTCAACCATGATCCAACGTCACATTGTGACAAAGAATTAATTACTATTATTATTATTATTATTATTATTATTATTATTATTTAATTAATTAATATTCATATTATTATTATTTACCCATATTTATTTAAAACTTACTATTATTTTTTAACAATAATAACTATTTACTATATTTATTCATTTTAGTAATTATTATTATTATTATTATTGTAATTATTATTTTATCATTATTAAATAAAATAAAAATATTTATATTTTTTCTAAAAGCAATATTAAAATTTATTTACTTTTAATAAAACAAGTAAATATTTATTTACATATTATAAAAAAATGAGTAATAAAAAATAATAATAACGAATATTATTTAATAATGCTCGGTGAAGAAAGATTGGCATTGGCGGGCAAGACAGAGCAAAGCATGAATGGGATATATTTCAACCATAGTATGATATGGGGCATATTATGATATGGGGATGGTGGGAAGGAGCATCGTAAGACCGAGGAAAGAAGTGAGTTTTCTGGGATGCTTCAATGCACCGAGTCTTTATCGTTTACCTTCCCATCTAGAAAAGTAGTATGTAGATAATACTTCTATCACGGGTGAGGTAGAAGTGGATTGAATGGGAAGTCTAGTCATTTTCTGATGGCTGGGAAGGTAAACCATAAAGACTTGGTTCACTCATCGATCGGGCTCCACCAACTCATCGGGCTCCACCACATGTTAGAATCTCATGTTGTCTGTTCCACCACAATGACAAGACCAGCAACAAGACGACCTAGGGCGGACCTATTGTTAATGAACAACACCTAGGATTGAAACTCTAGTGATTCGACAATCCCTCACCCATCGGAATGAGTGAGTGACCCTAAGTAATATGGGGCCCTCTCCTTGACATCGAGTGTACTAATGCCTTACCCATATGAATGAGGTGAGTGACCCTATGAAGAAGTAGGGGGCCTTACTTGGATTACCCAGTTTTAGACCCAGTTTGAATAGACAACTTAGTGAGGGTAACCCTATAGGCTTTATTATTATTATAGTTTTTACTATTTATATAGTTATTAATAATCATAAATAGTTCGTTTTTAAAAAAATACACACAATAATTATTAATGTGGTTGATATATGCCACATTGGAATTATTAATGTAGTTTTTTGTTTTTGTAATTTATTTATATATTGAAAGAATTTTAATAATAAAAATTTTAATTTGATAAAAAATATGTAAATTTTTATGTTGCACTCGTTTAGTTAGATTTCTATCCAAATTTTAAGATCATCTCAATATAAATATAATTATAAAGGGTATGCTAGTAAACAAACTTAGATAAAATTAAAATTTCCATATAACTATGTGATTACTAAAATTCGTGAAATGTATATTATATTTTATTTTGGAATTTGAATTATACTTTTAAAAAATATTAAATTCATCAAATATATGTATGTATGTATGTTGTATTATGTAGTTTGTATGTATTAGTGTATATATATAATATATATATATATATATTATTTATATATATATATATATATATATATATATAGACACACACACACATATACATATACATACGTTATTTATTAAGAGTTCTATCATCATGCAAAATCATAGATAATTGTTATACTGGGCTCTTTCACAATATTCTACAAAGAAAACCAAAACTGCTAACAAAAATGTCTATTTTTTATCAATTAAAACCATCCTAGAATAAGCTAACTTGCATTGCAAGTTTCTAACATGTCCTAGTATAGATATATCAAAATGATGTACTACTCACTATTAGATACACAACTATTGAAAGAAACTATCTTATTGAAAATAAAAAAACATAAGATTAGAGGCTAGATGAAACATCAATTATTTGATGAAGTGATTGGGTCAGACCCTGGGCACTTTTCCAGTTGGAGCTAGAGGCTTGAGGCTACAATGTAGATGGCCTATATATGAGACATAAGAGCATCCAAGCTGACAATAAATGATCATTGGTGGTGTTGACCTCATTGAATTTCATGAAGGCAAGAGATAATATCCTTGCATTTCTCATGCTTTCCCTTCAGGACCTTGCCTAGGAGCATCTTCATTTTCCAATGGAAGCTAATGGAGTTAAGATACTGGCTCTACCATTGGTTGGTAAGACTAGGTTCGAGAACCCAGTTGGTTACTTTAACACAAGATAAGAGAATGGTACTCAGAGATAAGAAAATGGTACTCAAAGATAAGGGAACAATACTCAGAGATAAGATAATCATAATTAAAGCAAAACCCCAAAATAAGGGAAAACTAATGAAAAAATTGATAAGGGGCATGAAATTATTAGTCAAGATTTAACACTAAGCTACCAAGAAGGTTTGAAACTTAGATTGGAAAGTTATGACAGATGGTAAAGAAACAAAGATAAACTCTGAGCAGGGTCAAACAACCATAAAATTCTAAGCTGGACAAGGTAAACCTTAAGCAAGGTCCAACAACCATAAAATTACGAGCAGACCAATGAACATACACATCATCAAGACACTCTATAGTCCATGAACCATATTCCACCATGTATAGACTAACAAACTGAAAAATCTACAAAGATTGGGAATAGAGGAAATTAGCCCACAATTGTTTACCCACAGGGAAAGAAAATGTTGTAGACAAGGTTCTAATCCTTGCCAGTCATTTCCCATTCTAGCGCTATCCCTTGCTATCACCATGTTTGACATCCAAATTGTTGTCACCTTAGTCGCTCTCATCCTATTTTACACTTGCAGGATCAAAATTTGGTGTATGTTTGAAGGCCGACTTCCAGAGAACCAATACCCTCGAGCAATTGAATTCTCATAGATCCATCAACATGGGAGATATGTCCCACTTGTAATAGGAGTGTTCCACATGAATTTTGAAAGAACAAAAAGCCATGATAGGTGGACAACGTTTACACAAAGCCAACATTGTGGAGGTAAAATATCCCACCTACATTGAGGGAATGTCTCCAAGATACTACAAGAACCTAGAGCCACCACAGATAGGTCTGGAGCTTGCAAATGGAATAAGGGTTTTCATCATAATGTAAAGAGAATATATGATGGTTAACATGTGTGGTTGCATGGGGCTGGATAACCACACCATCGCCTTTTAAATGCAATGGGAGGTAGTGAGGTGGTTGGCTTGCCCTCCTACCCCAATAAAAGACATTCAAATTATATTAAAATGAATTCAAAATACAACAAATAACCATTCATTCATATATATATAATATATATATATATATATATATATATATAATATATTATATATATATATATATATATATATATATATATATATATATTGGTAATGTAAGCACCCACGAGCAATTTGAACTAGTGACCTATCGCAAGGAGTGCCTTAACAGTGAACCCATTCACCATCAATCCAAACCCCATGGGCTATATATATATATATTATATATATATATATATATATGAGATTTTTTATATCTATTTTTATCGATTCTATCATTAAAAATATTATAGTTTTCGTAAATAAATACATCTATGTATTTATCATATACATTAAAATAAAAATTATATAATAATATAATAAGAAAAAATTACAAATTCATCTTAAGAAAATTATTGCATACTTTTTCATATTTTAGTATATTTTTTTGATATAATGAATAAATTAGCACAACCATATAAATTAAATCCCTTGTAAACATCAATAGGTATCAATCCATGATTAAGATCAAAACACTTAAATGAACTAAATTATAACTTTAATCATAAAAAATATTTAAATTATAAATCTATTATTATTATAAAAAATTAAGATATAAATTTAATACATATACATGTAAGAAAAAGATAAAATCAGGCCAAATACCCAAAAAAAAATCATACCTCGTTTTATATGACACTGGCTTATACAATATTTTTCTAAAGTTAATCAATTTAATTTAAAGGGAAAAAAGGGGCATCGCTAATTTGAAGATGAATCTAGACTTTCAATTTGCGTATGCTATTACAAAGATTCTAAAATATTCTATGGAGGTTAAATCCCTATGAGTACATAATAATTATTGATAGTTAAATTAAAACCTTAAAACTCTTATTCCAAAATAAATGTATTTATTAACATTATTATATCACACCTTACTAAGAAAGCATATTACAATATAAAAAATTCCTCCAATATAATAAAACAATATAGAAAATAATAGAAAAATCACTACAATCCTAATTATTATGTCGATAGGTGCTTCTTTTGAAATTTTTCACTATATATTTTTCTCTACACTTTTCTTATGTTATAGACATCTATTGAGTGAATTATAACGACATCTATCGTGTCTCCCTTTTACTCCTAAATTCACATATGTCTCTTCAATTAAGGAGGAAAGCATCTCAGTTATGAGTGGAATGGTGTTCCACAATCATGACAACCGGAGAATTAATCGGTTTCTTGTTTTTGTGTTTGAATGTGAGATACTATATGTGCACCCTCAATGCTATGGAAATACTAGAGCTTCTCATGCTCAAAGCCATTGAATGCTAGAACTCCCTACTAGAAATATTTGTGGAAACAACCCTTTGAGCACAAATCCCCCCCTTTTTGGATTTTACTTTAGTTGCAGAGGACCGGTTTCATGAAGCAACGAGTTAGGCTAGATGATTAGTTCATGGAATGATGTTCATAATTGTCAATTTTTGGAGTTGAAGGAAAGTCATTGTCATCAAGAGGCATGTTGCTCTAGCAACCATCAAAATTAAGAGTGCAACGATTCCCCTTAACATCAGGATTAAATGTTGGATGCATTTACCTCACTCCAGTTTCTTTGAGCTAATTGATTTGAACCACTTGTGCCCTTTTATGTCATCACTCCCACTTGCTCCACTTCCTAGCTAGTTACTTGGATCCTTTTACAATAACTACACATCACATGAAGGCAATAAACTCAAGAAATATGTAAATTATTCTAGTCCATACATAGAAACAACATTAATATAGGATTTGAAGAAGAAAAGTTGAGAAACGTACGCCTTTGAATAATGAATGGGATTCACTAGTAAAAAATGGTGGTAATTTAACTTTATCCTTGATGATTTCGTTTTGTAGCTTCAGTATGATGTTACCAACTTAACAGTGAAGGGAGGCTGCAAAATACACAAAATTTGATGCTCATGTGTGAATTAACCAATTCACTGACACCTAAAATTTTACATATGTATCGTTGCTTACATATCTAGTGAGAATCTCATACAGAATAATTCCAACACTCCAATCAACAGCTTTATCATAGCCTTTAGCTTGAATAATTTTAGGTGCCATATATTTTGTAGTCCCACACATTTGTTTGTCGTAATTCTTGGAAATGATTAGATTTATCATATCCTATAGAACTTCTCAGCACAAATTCCTTTCTAAGTATCTAGCCTACAATATAAAATGGAGACAATGAGATAAGTTTAGCTCAGTTAATTTCTATTGTAGGTTTGAAAAAAAAAATTGTTTAGATTTCATAGTAGGCTAGATATGTATTATAATTTTGCTTGGTTCATATGATATGTTTCTTGATTGTTCCTCCATATGAAGTTGAGAGAGTTGTGGAAGATGATAGATGACTATACCAGCTTTATTTTTCAAAATATAATTGTTGTTTCTTTGTATAATAGGACATATTATGTAGTTCATGTCTTATCAAAATTATATATTGTATTGTACTATGCATTTTTATTTCTTTATGAGCATGTCTAGAGGAGCGTTATCTTTTGGAGTTTTTACAGTAGTCACTTATATGTCATTCGATGATATGTTATTGGTGGTTTTCTTAATAGGAGAAAAAACCAGGTTTTGTAACTAATATTGTTTGTGCTTCCTAACCCGGCTCACTATAATTTCCTCAAATATATCACTTGTGTTCTCTAAGTATTTCTAAAGGGTTAGATTCACATTTCGGAGTGTTTTATGCATCTTGAATAATGGCATTATAGGAGAGCCAACAAATTTGAATGATCAATTGACTAAAAGGAGAGAAAAAATATTTTTTTTTTACTTTAAAAGAGAATTAAATTAGTGTTGCACACTGAGAGTTTCTACATCATATCAATATCAAAGCATCAAGAGAACTTGGCCAAGGAGAATGACACATAGAGGATTTACTCAAATTGGGACAAGAGAGGTAGATGGAATGGTGGATATTGGAAAATACTTGATGCCAGAGACCAATCTATCTGGATATTTTGAAGATGAAACTAGCATGCAAAGGGCTCCCATTCAAGCTCAAAATACCATGGAAATATTAACTAAAGAAGTTTTCAAGAAGGGAATGAAGGGCTAAATATAGGTATCAAATTTCAAGGGAGAATTCAATCCAATTTGTTTATGGATTGGATTTATAACTTAGATATTTTTAACTGTATGGGATAATTAAGGAAGAGGGCCACAAAGAATGAAACGGCAGTGTCAAAATTGATGTCCTATCATGGGATAATTGGTAGAATCACAGAAAAAGACAAGACAAGGAAAAGGATAGTATTTTGCCTAAGATGTTGAAAGATTTGGGGGTCAATATTTTACATTCATATTACTAGCATAAATTATTTTGAGAATTTCATAATTCAAGGGAATTATAGAACTTTCTCCAAGTTTATATATAGTAGTACATGAGGCTCCAAATCAAAACTAATATCCAAGGTGGTGGAGTTCAATTAGCAGAAAGATATGCCAGTGGTCTCGGGTTCCAACTCCAAAATAGATTTTCATTAGTTAATACCATTACAAAGTATGAAGGCTTTCAATATACTCTAAAGGATTAGGGAAAATGGAATAAGAAATGAAAAATGGGGCAAAAGGTATAGGTCATTCTTCAATTAGAGAAGAGGAATCTCCTCCAAACCTCCTAAGTGGGAAGAGCCAAAAGAGGAAAAAATTGTGAGGCCTGACTGCAGTGGAAGGGAAGGCCTAAAAGGAACGGATATAGAGCATTTGGAGATCAAACACCCTTGAGGTTCTTGATTTCCCATGAGACACATAATGCCTAGGAATATCCTCTAAGCCTTAGAGTTGCTAACAAGGAAACAATAACACAAGAAGAATCACATGGAGAGGAAGGTGGGCCTGAAATAGGAAATACATGAATGTTGCAAAGAATGTAGTAATTAAGAGAAGAAAAGGAGTAAAATGTGAGGCCAAACTGTATGGGAATGACAGGCTTAAGAGGCAGGGATATAGACGATTCAGAAATCATCTAGTAGGAACTTCAATTGTCTAAAAATTCTAATTGACTTGTATTCCTCTAATTGATCCTTATAAACCCTATTGGTTAAAAAAATATCAATGTATGTTAGTATAAAGCTCATGTTGGGTTTCTTTAATATTGGTCCATACAAGAATTGGGTTTTTTTTCATGCAATACATAGTGGATGCTTATCACCTTTTATTAGGGAGACCTAGAAATATTATAGGAATGTCATCCAACATGTTCTGGAAAATACATAAAAAGTGTAGCATGATTCTAGACAAGAATTTTGTTATTTCTTATAATCTATGTCCTACAAATAGGAAGAGATTAAATGAGGAAACTCCACTAGAGATTTGAGGCTTTCTCAATGAATTTTCAGGCATAACCCAGTTGAACTATCGTATGCACTGCCTCAATCTAGAGGTGTTACTCATCAAATTGATTTGATCCCTAATGCAAGGGTATTTCATTTAATAAGTTAATGAATAATCCTTTTAATATTTCTACTTATTAAATGTGTGTTCACAATGACATAAAATTAATTTTCTAGTGTTTGGATACTACAATATTTCATTTTACAATTAATGTTTCAAGAGCATGATTATGGAACCTAAACTATAACTTTTTCAATTTCACAATCCTATCAAAGTATTTTTACACCCTTTGGGGAAAATTCTAGTGTTTGAGGAGTGAAAACAATAACCAAATTATATCACAATCCTAATCCAAGGAGCACATAACATCGAATATTGACATATATTCAGCCTTACCACTATCCTCATCATTCTCGAGTAAATAATGACGTGAAAGGAAAAATCAAGTAACAAGGCATATTACCCATATCATTTCCTATTTCAGGGATAACCTAAATGGGTATGTGATTCTCTTATCACATTGATTCATGGGGAAATATCAATGTCGGCATTATATAAAACATTTATTATTTGGGAAAATTTATCACAAACTATAATGTCAATACAATCTTGTCAATAACATCTCATTCATCAAAGAACTTGTTTATTTCTCGCTTTCTTTGAAACACATATTTCTCAATATTTTGAATACATCCCAACTAATGGACCAAGGGTCATCAAAAGAAATGGTCAGTTAATGAAATATTTTCATTTTACAAATTGGATTAGATTTTTTCACAATATTCATAATTATATTTAAATTATTTTATTTTATAAGATATTATAAAGTTTGATGACAAAAATATTAGTACAATTGTATTATAATGTTTCATGAAAAAATATTATTATTAGCAAAATCATATAACTAAATGGACAATAAATTTCTATAGATATTAATCCATAAAAATAAATATTTGTTGAAATTTTAAAAACCATAAAACATAATTAAATTATAACTTTATTTTAATAATTATTATTAACTATAAAGTGAATTACTATATAAGTTAAAACATATATACAATTAAAAAAATAGAACAAGATTCTTAATCATGGAGATTTACCTCTACTTTATCATGGATATTCTTAATTTGTAAATAGATTTTGTTACAATACATGGGGTAATATCATGGCTTACCAATAAAACATGCCCAAATAAAAACAATTCACTCCATATTACACTTGTTCATAGGAATTTTGTTTTAATTAATAAATTTAATTAAAAGAGTAAAAAGAGTATAACTACTTTGGAGATAAATCTCAACGAGTGATTTGTCTATACTACTATGAATATTGTAGAGTATTTAATGGAGGTTGAATCCCTACGATCCACCTAATAATTATTGATAATTATGTTAAAAATATGAAAGCCCTATTCCAAAATAAGCATGCCCATTGACATAATTATAATATGTTTTAATAATTTTTTAATATATTTATATAATAAAAAATAGGGAAAAATGATATACAAAGGTGTTTTATATGTTTCATTTGGACACCAATTTTTTCATATTCTAGCATTAGTTACTGTTTTTTCATTTCCAATTTAGTTTCCTAAATGTTTCTCACTTATATCTTAATAATATATCCTTTACATCCTCCAAACATCCTAATAGCACCCCAACAAATTTCCTTCAACATCTAGCATCCAACTAGTATATTGAATTTGTGGCTTTATGAGTGCTGTGTGTCTTAAATGTCTTAAGTGGGTTAATGGGTTGGGATGGGTTATGTCACTTAGTATTTTAGCAAATTAGTGGGCTACATATGTGTGTGGATTAGACACTTACGTAGGTTAGTGGTATATTAGGAGTTAGGAGGTTTAGGTAAGTTAATGTATTATGTGGGTTAGAAAGTTAGATGAGCTAGTGGGGTAGTTTCATTAGGTAGATAGGTTAGTGAGGTATGTTATGTAGGTTAGGTGGAATAACTTGTGGTGCTTTATGTAGTGGTTAAATGGGGTAACTCGTGTAGGTTCGTGATAGGTGGGTGAGGTAGATTTTTATAGATTAGCATATGGGTTATCTTAAAGATTAGGTGGCCCTACATGTTAGGTATTTTAGCAACATGGTTTTGGTAGGCTAATTGGTATTATATGTTACATGATTCTATGGGGTATGTTCGGTATAATTAGGGGAATTTTGATGTATAAAATGAGCCTCCTAAGGAAAATAATAAACTAAGAATTATAAATTTTTAAAAAGAAGAAAGAAAATTATTTTTTTTAATATTATTTTCACTTTGTATTATTGTAGGTTTACTCAAATTTCAACCATGTACACTTGTTGTATGTGGAATTAGATTTCACATCCAATGAACACCCACTCTACATGGGTTTGAGTAGATCCATATTGAGAAAAAATCAAAGGACATTTAAAAACATGTTTGAAACACATTTTTTCCATGTATTTTGATATTTTATCAATGTAGATATACTCAAAAGTATGCAGAGTGGGTACTCATTGGAATGTGAAATCTATTTTGCATCCAATGAGCATAAAGAACTCAAATTTGAGTAAACCTACAAGGAGATAAGACAAAAATACAATTAAAAAATAATATTCTTTTCCCTTAAAAGATATTTACGCCTGGGGCTCAAATAATCATCTTGAATCCTATTGGTTCTTTCAAGTTGATTTTGTTAGTACTTTTTTCAATTTGAGTCCCATTTTAACCTCGAAATTCCCTTAACATACTTAGCTCAACACATTAGGCAGGTTGATAGGATGGATTAATGGGATATGTAGGCTACATTGGTAGGTCAAGGCATGTTAAGTTATCATGAGCATTATTCTTGTCTATGGCATATCCCACTAATCCATGAAAAACCCATATAGTCACTAATTTTATAATACGAATAATAGTCAAAGAACCATTCTAATCCATTAAATCAAAACCACTAATCCATTAGTGAAATAAATAAGACCATTAGTGATCCACTAGAACTGGATTTGGAACTTGGAATATGTTTTGGACTACTACACATCCATCTTATCTTTGGATGATCTTAGGATATCCAATACTATAGGAATTTGTGATTTGAGTGAATTGAATATGAATGAAAAGTAAAGGGAAATTTATGCATGATGAGGAAAGCACCCAAATAAAAACTTTTTTGTTTTGGTAAACACGGAATTCCATACAATACTAACACCATCAATAACCACTCATGGAACGAGATGAAAGATCACACCACCAAATTTTTTATGTGGTTAAAACTCTTTGAGAGGAAATATTCCACTGACCTAGCCAACACAACCACTTGAGCCAATTTTATTATGAAAAATAAAATATTTTACATGACAAAGTTTTCACAATTAGTCATTAGCCATGACTCTCCATGCCCTTTAGCTAGATATTACAAAGCAATCAGGTGTTAATCCATGTACCAAAAGTTTTTTATTTGGGGAAATTTGAGGTAAAAAATGGGACACAAAATAAAAAAAGGGTGATCCATGAAGATCGATTACACTTTTGGGCCAAATGTGGCGATGATATTTCAATTTTTTCCTCTCTTATCGAAATGAAGCCCTCAAAATTCATATATTAGCTATGAATTTTGATTCAGTGTAAAAATACAAATTGTGGATAATTATGATGTTGACCTAATAATATTTTTTGCAAAAATATTTAGTGTCATATAATATGTCAATTTTCCATTAAATGAAATGCTTATCCTTGTAGATTTTCATGCATCTTAGAAGGTAGATCATGCTATATATATATATATATATATCCTATAGATCATGCTATATATATGATCTACACGGAAAGAGATAAGTTTTTCATATTAATTTTTTTTTTAGGAAAAAAAAAAATCGAAGTTGGCAAAGTAATATTTCAATTGCATTTTTGTAGATACATGTTCACATAATTTTTTTTAAACTATTTAAATAAATTATAAAACCATGAGTACCCTTTTGAAGAGGACTCATAAACGAATATACTGAATTTTTTGAAATCTTCTCATTGTGTATATTTTATGATTTTCATTTTTTTTTCAACCTCTTTAAAATTATTCAAAAACATTTCAAGCATTACATTTAAAAGAAATTAGATGAAAAAGAGCATATGAATTCAGAAACATCAAACTAATATTCCATTAGATAGAGCATTACGTCATGAATCGAACATGATCAACTCTCCCACCTAAGGACAATTTTTTCTGTAAGCCTACTAGTGTACAAAATGGTGTTGTAAGAAATTTTGCAGAAGGGGTGCTAAAATTGTGGATTTTAGGGCTTCAGAGGCTCGATCAAGCACTTAAAGTGCTTGATCAAGAATTTAAATTTCAAATTGAAATAGCTCAATCGAGGGTTTCATAAACCCTCGATCAAGTTATATATGTAGTCAACAGGGGCTCAATCAAGTCGTTATATATATATAAAAATTAATCCCATAATTTATATTCTAGAATCAATAAAGATCTAAAATTTATGTTTTTAGGACATTTTAAAATTTCAAATTTTATTATAACTTTTGTTATAATGTCATGTAGAAACCTTATTAAATTTAATATTAATATTAAAAGAATATATTACTATTATTAACTTAAATCGATATTAATATAAAAATAATATTAATATATTTAAATGTTTATATTAATGTATTAATATTGGTTTTTTTTTAATATAATAAAAATGTTATATTTAATATATACTACACGACACATTAATAAATGTGATTTATATACATCGTCACCAAAAGAGACATTAACACAAAAAAAGTCATACAAGCTGACTCAATATGCTGATTTTATTTAACCTCATTTTTTTATAAATCTAACATAATAAAATATATAATATCTTAAAAATCCTCAAGTAATCATAACCTAAAGCTACCTAAAGAAATAAAACCTAAATTGAATCAATTAGAAGACATGAAGCGCTCTATGTATCTTCGATGGAGGTAGCTAGACCATTAATATTTTGGAAAATTCTAGATACTATTTCCATGGAAAATTATCATTTTCCGTCCAGGTGAATGCACAATAGACATTTGAAATTTTGTGTTTTAATTGTGTTATATAAAAAATTAAATTGTTGTATGACATCGAAATAAAATAAAGAAATATTTAAACATAATATTTTAGTTTTCAAAGTATTTTAGAATTTTTGAAAGATAGAGGATAGAGACTCGGAGAGAAGAGTAAGAGAGAGGGAGGGGGAGACAAAGATAGAGATATGGAGAGGAGTAGAGAGTCTCCAACAAAGAGAGGGAGCTCGAGAGATGGTCCTTGGAGGAAAAGATAGGGAAGGAATAAGTTCAAGACATATGGAGAGAGAGAGAGGGAGTGACAAGGGAGAGATGGAGAGAGATAGTGTGTATGATTGAGGGTGAGATAGAAATAAAAAGAAGGAGAGATGGAGAGAGATTGGGAGAGGGAGGAAGATAGTAAATAGAGTTGCAAATGAATCTCTAAAGAAAGAGAGAGTGTGTGATGAGGGGGAGAGGCAGAGGGAGGTGGGAGATAAAGGAAGAGAGGGAACACTTGATAGGGAGGGGAAGAGAGAGATGAATTTGGATAGGAAGAGATAGTGAGGTAAGAAGAAAGGAGTATAGAGTTAGAAAGGTGGAGAGAGAGACAAGGAGTGACAAGGGAGATGGAGAGAGAGGGAGAGAGGATAATAGGAGTGAAGAGACATAGAAGGGGAGACAGAGGGAGAGAATGGGAAGAGAGAAGGAGAGGGAGAGGGATAGAGATATAGATAGATATGGAGAAACAATGTGTACGTTTGCAAGGTGATACTGAGAGATGAAGAAGGAGAGACATAGGGAGGGAGAGATATAGATGGAAGGGGGAGATAGGGAAGAAGATAGAGATAGAGGGAGGGAGGGAGAGATAGATAGATATGAAAAGAGAGAGTGTGTGTCTAGGTGGGTAATATAATGAGACAAAGAAGGAGAGATGGAGGAAGATATCGATATAGATGGATGGGGGAGAGAAAGGGAAGAAAATTTCTTGCACTAGATGCATCCGTTTCAATGTACATATTGTTGATTTCTAATCCTATTTAATTTCCTGCATTAGATTCATTAATTACTGGGTAGACGTTGATTTCTGATTCAATTTTATTGCTTGCATTAGATGCATCAATTTCATGAAATATGTTAATTTCTAATATTGTTTGATTGAGCTTGCATTAGAGGTAGTGGTTTCAGTGTAGATGTTTATTCCTAATGATATTTGGTTTCTAGCATTAGATTCATTAGTTTTAGTTTAGATGATTATTTATAATCCTATTTGATTTCTTGAACCTTAGATGCATTGATTTCAGTGTAGAATTTGATTTATAATTCTCTTTGATTTTTTCATTAGATGCATCAATTTCATTGTAGATGTTCACTTCTCATCCTATTTCATTGCTTGCATTAGATGCATTGATTTCAGTGCAGATGTTGATTTTTTATTTGATGTAACTGGATATATGGTGTACATTAATTTCAGTGTAAGCATAAAAAAATATTGACGATGTGCATTATGAATAAGCTTTTGTAGATAACCTCAAACAAAATCAAATCAAATAAAACTTGCATTTGTAACTTTTAGAGCTCCACATCTTTTAAAACTAAATATAACTTATTGCAATCATATTTGAGCTTTTATAAATTGAATAAAATGTATTTAAATCACAGGGAATTGATTGAAATACTTGGATAACTACTTGTAAATTTAGGAAAGTTGATAACATTGTATAAAATTATAGAAATGTTGTCATATATGTTTTTGACCTATATATTAAATTTCAGTACGATTAGCTTATATCCTGTTATGACTGAACTCTTGTAGATAATCTCAAAAGAAATAATGTTGAATACAATTTATAATGTTGAATAATATCAAAAGAAATAATGTTTACACGACATCTTTTAAAATTGAATAAAACATATTTCAATCACATTCGTTTTTTTTAATTGAACTTTGAGATATGAAATTATTTGAAATACTTAAAAAAGTTTCCCATGCAATGGTCTATGGTTGGGTCACAAAATGTTTCATATATATATATATATGGATGACTTTATAATTCAAATAATTTATTTTTAAAATTGAAAATCGTAATAACATACATGTTGATTGCACTAAAAGACCCTTTCTACAAGCCAATATGAAGCATGATTGTAATTCTTTCCATGTTCAATATTAAATTTATACATGATATATTTTAGTTCATTTTAAGTATCAAAAGGACCTGCATCATAAGTTAAGATTGAACTAATTTTTTTATTCTATGAAACTGGAAATATTTTTTTTTATATTTTACCAATAAACATTATAGTATATAGATTTTTTTTTCAAATTAGCATAATAATTTTAACATATCGATAAACTTTAGAAATTAATGAGCATCCATAAACAAGATTAATACAAATCCATAAATGAAATAGTGAATATATGCATCAATAAAATATCCATATGAAAATATATACAAATTACAAATATCGCATGAACATCCATAAAATGAAATAATAAGCATCCATGAGCTAAAATAATGTTCATGTAAATCCATAAACTAACAATGTATGAAAATATATGAATTTTGTATCAGATGTGAATTTTCCCTATGAAATGAGCCTAAAAATATACAAACTCTCTACTCTAAGTACCACCAAAACTCCCATGTGAGTTTGATCGTGCAATGTAAGTGTCCCTAAGCTGGTACTACAATATAACACATTCAAATTCAACTAATTAGATCATTATTTCTACAAAATAAAAAATATGGAAATAAATGATTTTGAACAACATTTTCAATGATATATACATAAATATATGTTGGGTAGTGAATCCCCCCACAACATGTTTTGGGGCTTAAAGCCTGAGTTTTGGTCAATGTAATGTAAAGACTTTGTGAACTATGGGCACAGAGTGCAAAATTCTAGGATGAGTCATAGGGTTGTCTGCCCTAAAATAATGTAATTTAATGTAAAGTTGTGTCCGCCTACCCATGGTCCGTGGACCATGGGATTGTATAAATAGAGTGAGGCTCTAAGTGTAAAGATAAAGTTTTTGGAGAAGGAAAGTAATGGATAGATGTGAAGGCATGGTTCGAGCATATGAGAGAAGTTGAAGTGTATTGGGCCGTACTAGTAGGAAGAGGCTCTACAGCTGATTGTGCGGAGGACTAGGAGAGTCTATAGTTGAGCGTGCAGACCCCTGCCACTGAGTGTGCAAGGCGAAGTTGGGTCTGTATTTGGAACTTAAAGTTAATAAAGAAGACTATTCTATGCATCTATTATTGAGTCTTTATTTTAGTGTTATATTTATTGTTACTCTATTTATTTACTGCATGCACTAGATAAATACTTGTATGTAAATTTATTCTAAGTAATCAATGAACAGAACCTAATTAAGGAGACTTGGGTAATTAACACGGGTCACGCTGCGACTAGAGCTGTACAAAGGCAGTAACATAGGACGCAACATGCCCGCTAGTGCATGTAGCCCAATAAGCACAGATGTTGGATCGTGTCCCTATCGCCACATATCAGACATCCTCAGGGTGTGGAAACCTAGTTCTAGCACCCTCCCATACTACTTTGGGTGAGACCTCAGTTCGCGCTCCATGGACTATTCCCAAAAGGGCTAGTAGTACTGGGATTTTCTTGGCTAAATCACTTCTGAACCTGGGTCAGGCCCCACTAAGCCAAAAAATGGTTCCATTGCTGGAACTGACATCTGCCTAAGGGTTGTCTGATGTCATGCCGCTAGAACCCAACCAGGAAGGAAATTAAGGAATGGTTGGAAAAGAAGATTCATGAGTTCGCGACACAGGAAAATAGAACTCTGCAAGTATTTGAGGAAAAGTGGTTAGAGCACTACGTGTATACAAAAATCCATGAATTTTTTTTTGCATTCTTTCCATCTGAGCTATATGAGTGGATCACGAAGTTAGCCAACAACCTAGGTAGGTGTAGGCTCGACAAACCAATAGTGAGGACTCTGGAATTAGTGCACAGACTAGAGGCATCAGAAGATAAGATCATGTGATTTGTGGACCATTGGCTCGACCGATAATAGGGGATTTATCACTAAGTTTGCAGTAGACATGATCGTGAGCTACAACGAAGCAGAACGAAACTTTCTCAAAGGACTGCGAGGTAAGTATATTAAGTCTTTGAATACTTGGATTAAAATGCTATTTTTGAAAAGAGGGTCATGCGAATACATTAATGTTTGGGACTACGCGGAGAAGAAAAATCTACAAACGTAGTGAAGAGTTAGAAAGTTGTCCCTTAATTTCACCTATGTGAGAGAGTGAGGAAGAGCTCGCTAAGGTCTCTCCGAGAAGCATGGTCAGTTTAATAAGGCAACGCATTCCGCGGTTACCACCTCCACCCACACCACCACCTACTTCTGTCAAATCCCATTACATTCCTCATGTGAGAGCAAAGAGAAATGCCCATGAGATGTGAACAACGTTGTCCAATCTCTACCAGAGTACCAATGAGAACTAGAAAATGGTCCTGAAGGAGAAGTTGAAGTCCATTAACATGGGTAAAAATATTGTATTTGGATATCTCACAAAGATTACTAATGTGAGAGATGAATTGGCATCCATTGGAGAGGTCATTCCACCCACTCAGTTGGTGCGGATTGCAGTGAATGGCCTCCCCCGTTCATGGATGAACTTTGGTGATGGGGTTTGTGCACATGAGACGCTTCCCACTTGGGAGAGGTTTTGAGATGATTGTATTCAGACAGAGATCAGGAAAGGTCAGCTTGGGGCAGCCAAGCGAGTTGAGTAGGATGAGGATGTAGCACTGTCGGCAGGAAGCAGGAAAGGCAAAGGTAAGAAGCAGGATTCCACAAGCAATGGTGGGGACAAAGGCAAAGGTAAAGGTAAACAGGGTAACACACATAATGACTATTCCAAGGTGAAGTGTTGGAATTGTCAAAAGATGGGACACTATGCAGTTGTGTGTCTAGAGAAGAAGAAGAAGAAGGGGAAGAACCAGAGCGTGGCAGCTTTAGCACAGGTTGAGGACTTTGCAGATCGTTTTAACCGAGAGTTTGGGTTCACTACGTGTGAGTCATCTAGTGCAGGATCACCTACCACACAGGTTCAGAGGGAGCATTCTTTTCCCTCGATTAGCGAAGCATCTTCGGGTATCTGGTATGTGGACAGTGGGGCTTCATGTCACATAACAGGAGTCCGTGTGTACTTCTCAAAGCTTTCAGAGAGTGGCACTGATATGGAGGTAGTACTCGGTGATGACAAAGTTGTTAGAGCAGTCGGTGTGGGGACACTGACATTTCACAGGGAGTCCAAACCTCCCTTGAAGTTGTCAGATGTTCTTTATGTTCCAGGGATGAGGAAGAACCTCATATCTATCTCAGCTTTGGAGGACAGAGGATATGAGGTACTGTTCAGGGGAGGACAGGTGTTGATGTATCCCAGGGGCACTCCATTTGACTCAGCTAGAGTGATAGGTTTACACCATGCCAAGGTGTACAAGTTTATATTCCAGTCCATGTTGGCATTGAGTAGTAGTATCGACAACAGAGCTAGCAATTCTGAGCTGTGTGAGATTTGGCACTGCAGGATGGGACATATGTATCATGGAGCCTTGAGGACCTCACGGGAGATCACTACAGGTGTGCCAGATTTCAGTATTCATCACTTTGATACTTGCAGAGGATGTGCAATGGGAAAGTTTTCCAAATCCCCCTTTCCTAGCAGTGATAGCAGAGAGACTGGGATACTTGATTTGATTCATTCTGATGTGAGTGGTCAGATGTCTCATGTTTCCTTGAGTGGATATGAGTACTATGTTTTATTCATTGATGATCACTCCAGGAAGACCTGGATTTATTTCTTGAAGACCAAGAGTGAGGTCTTCAAGCGGTTTCAGGAGTTTAGAGCTCTTGTGGATATATAGATAGGTTAGAAGATCAAGTCCTTCAGGTCAAAAAATGGGGGAGAATACACCCTTGGAGAGTTTGTTGACTATTGTGTGGAGGCAGGCATTAGGAGGGAGTTCACTGTTCCTTACAACCCCCAACAGAACGGGGTTGCGGAGAGGAAAAACAGATCCATCGTAGGGGATGCCAAAGCCATGTTACATGATCAGGGGTTGCAATTGTTCTTGTGGGCAGAGGCCTACGACACAACTGTTTATTTGCGGAACAGGAGTTCGCATCGTGCCTTGGGGCACATGACTCCGGAGGAGGCTTTTTCTGGAAAGAAGCCTGATATTGGTCATCTTCATATCTTTGGGTGCATTACATACTCCTAGATACCCAAGGAGAAGAGGACCAAACTAGAGCCCACCGTAGAGAAGGGTATCTTTGTGGGCTATAGTGAGACCTCAAAGGAATTTCGGATTTACATTCCTACACAGAGAAAAGTTGTTGTCAGGTAGGATGTGAAGTTCAAGGAGGACAGGGCCTTTAGGAGTTCACGGGAGTTAGAGTATCTGGATCAGCTAGACCCTCAGCAGCAGTTGAGTCAGTCGTAGGGATCCAGTGGGCAGGGATCACGAGGATTCAGAGGTACATCTAGGACGATGTCAGATCCGTCAGTGAGTAGTGGCTCGCCAAGCCAGAGGGGTGGTGCTCCGGGCAGCATGCAGAGCAGTTCATAGAGCAATTCACTAGGGATTCCACTGATGGACAGTTCACACAGTACCTCAAATTCTACAGGTTTAGGTGCAGCTAGGAGGACAACAGACAGGCAGTCAAGAGTTCAGGCTATTGATGGTGATGAGGAGGAGGAGTTTCATTCTCCCATGGGAGAAGGATGCTCAGGGAAGAGGAAGCCCAAGTGGCTTCCTGACACCTTGAGAGATACCACGTGAGTTGCTGAGCCTAAGAGGCCAGTCAGAGAGAGTAGACCACCTAAGAGGTTTTGTAGCTATATGGTAATGACTACCAACATCCTTGACTCTGAGCCTTCTAGCTATGAGGAGGCAGCTGGCCAGCAGGTCTGGAGAGTGGCCATGCAGGAGGAGTATTCTTCTATTATGAAGAATCATGTTTGGGAGGTGGTGTCGAGGCCTGAGGGAAAATCCGTGGTTACTTCTAGATGGATTTACAAGGTAAAGCATGCGGCAGATGGCAGCATTGAGAAATTCAAAGCGAGGTTTGTGGCTAGAGGGTTCTCCCAAGTAGAGGGAGTTGATTATGAGGAGACCTTCGCTCCCGTGGATCGATATATTTTGATCCGCTCCATTATATCGATAGCAGTAGAGATGGGTTGGAAGATTCACCAGATGGATGTGAAGACTGCATTTCTCAATGGCTTCATATAGGAGGAGGTGTACATTGAGTAGCCACAGGGCTTTGAGGTGCATGGGAAGGAGTCCCATGTGTGCAGACTGAAGAAGGCTCTTTATGTCTTGAAGTAAGCTCCCAAAGATTGGTACTTTAGGATAGACACATACTTGCAGGGGATGGGTTTCACAAAGAGTGAGGCAGATCTGAACCTTTACTATATTGTGCTAGGTGAGGAGCCTCTCATTCTGGTGATGTATGTGGATGACTTGATCATTACAGGTGCAGAGAGACTCATAGAGCACTACAAGAGAGATCTTGCGACAGAGTTTAAGATCAAGGACATCGGCTTGATGCATTACTTTTTGGGTCTGGAGGTGTGGCAGGAGGAGGGGCATTTCTTCCCGGGGCAGGGGAAGTATATTATGGACATCCTTGGCAGATTCCACATGGAGGATTGTAAACCCATGTCGACATCGATGATCACCAACTGGAAGAAGCTTCATGCTTCGGATTCCAAGTTGGTGGATCCCACATTATACAGGGAGCTGATTGGTTCCTTGATGTATTTGGTCAACACTAGACCAGATATCTATTTTGCAGTCAACACGATGAGTCAGTTTCTGTGTGAGCTTAGGAAGGTTTACTAGGTGGCTGCAAAACACATTTTGCGATACTTGCAGGGGACACTAGATTATGGTCTGGACTACAAGTAGGGAGATGGAGTGAGATTGGCAGATTATACTGATTCCGATTAGGCAGGTTGTGCCTCTGATAGGAAGAGCACTTCAGGGTGTTGTTTTGGGTTGGGCTCAGCAGTAGTGTCATGGTTTAGCCGGAAGCAGTAGTCAGTAGTGTTGAGTTCAGTGGAAGCAGAGTATATGGCAGCCAGTCTAGCTAGTTGTGAGGCCATCTGGCTTCGCAAGATGTTGTTTGGCTTATTTGTTCAGCCGTTGAGACCTTCAGTGATTTACTGTGATAATCAGAGTTGCATTAAACTCATGGAGAATCCAGTATTTCATGATAGGTCAAAGCATATCGAGATCAAATATCATTTCATCAGACTATGTTCAGAAGGGAGCTGTGAAGCTTGAGTATATTTCCACTGATTAGCAGGTTGCAGATATTCTTACCAAAGCGTTACCACGGGGCAAGCATTTCTACTTTAGCGACAAGAGGGGTGGTGAGGAACACCTTCCTCGGTAAGAGGGAGTGTTGAGATTTGGTACTAGAGGACTTGGGGTTCCCTAAGGCTTTGATCTTTGGCCTAGGGAAAAGTGTCCAAAAGAATTTAATTTTTCTCCTAAAGTGACTTTATAATTTTTATAAAGTCAAATGTAGTTTAAAAGTGATAAAGTTACTAAAGTCTAATTTTAAAGTGACTTTAATAAAGTAAATGTGAAATTAGAAAGGAAAAGTGACTTTGGAAATAAATGACTAAGTGGGTCTTTATTAAAGTGGGGTGAATTAAAAATTAAAAGGTAAGATTTAAATGAGCATTTAATCTCAGCATTAGATCTCAATCTATTTCAGCCATTGGATTTAGAGGTTACCCAAAAGTCACTTAGGACTAGATTAAAGGAGGAAAAGGAGGCAAAAGGTCATTAATTCCTTCATGAGAAGATTGAGAGAAAGAGAACAAGAGAGCAAAGGAGATTTCTGGACAGTGAGGAGAAGGAGGTTGCAAGTCCGTACAACTGAGTTTCAGCAGCGAAGTTTCAGCAAGTCTGTATAGCGGAGTTTCAGCAAGGCAGAGTTTCAGCAAGGTTGAGTTTCAGCAAGTCCGTACAACGAAGTTTCAGCAAGACAGAGTTTCAGCAAGGTGGACAAGATAAGTTGTAAAAGTATGCTTGCTAATTTTTGCTGAATATTTCTTTCACTGTAAAAGGCATTTTCCAGAAATAAAAGAATCTTTCGAACTAGTTTTCCCCCAGAGTTGTAGGGGGTTTTTCCAGGGTCACTTTGACCAAAAATCACTGTATTTAAATATGTTAAAATGGTTGTTTGTACCTGCCGATTTTTATTTCTGCATTTTCCAGCATTCTGTAAAATTTCTAAAATTTGTGCTTTCAGCAAATTTATTTTTTCAGTTGTTGAATGTATGGATATGGGAAAGGGCATTTAACTATTATGAGATAAATAAGGTGAAACTGAAAACTGGGGTGGGAAATGAGAAATTTTTACAAAAATTAGTAATTGAAATCTATAATTATTAACACTAAAAAATAGTCATAAATTTATTAATAGATAATTATTTTATATTAATCATATTTTATTTAATTTTTTACAAATATTAAAAACATCTCACTAATAGAATAGATTGAGTAAATTTTTATAAAATGTAATTTAATTATTAATAATTTATTTTTATATTATAATATCTTAACCATCTCCTTTTAATAATTTAAAATCTATTAAATCATAAATCATGCCCTAAATATTTTAATTATTATTGTATTTGAGTAATAAATTTATTAATATTTTATTTAGGTAATATTTTTTTAATATTATCAATAAATTCCTTATATATCTTAATAATGTTTTTATTGTTGAATGATATTTTTTTTTAATATTTTGTTGTTTCAACTTTAGATTGAAATGAGTTTTGATCTCGTCTATTCCTTTATGGCTTTAACCATTAAAATTTGTTTCTTCTTTATCTATACTTCATCATATATCAAATATTTTATTAATGGAGTAATATTGCATTGCTTTTATTTATATATTTTCATTATTCTAATATTTTTATATTTATTAATAATTTATTATTTAAATTTTTGGTCAAATAATTTTTTTAATGTTTTTTAATTTAATTTAATTTAATTTTACATTTATGTTCATATTACTTTTTTAAAAATTTCTCACATTCTTTATAATATTTTTACATTTTTTTTTTCTAAACCACTATAATTATTTTTATTACATTCTTATCACTATTTTCAATACTTATTTTTATTACATTCTTATCACTATTTTCAATACTTTTCAGATTCTTTATACTCTTTCTTAAATTCTTTTCTAATTCAATATAATTATTTTTATTACATTGAGAGATTTGAGATGATGATTTTTAAAAATTTTAAATTTATAAATCACATTAGATTTGAGAAATTGACTATAAAAATCTCAAATTTATAAATCTTAATGTAGAATTTCAGCTGCAAAAAAAAATTGTTCAAAATTTTAAAAATAAAAATAAAAATAAAATCTAAAAATTCTATTAGATGAACCTAATTATATTGCAATCTAATGTATTTAGTCTATATAATCTATTGATGAATTCAAATATATTGAATTAGTTGATTGCAATCTATTAAATGCATTGATTACATATTTGATTTTATTCAATTGATTGCAATCAATATTTTCAATAGATTTGAACGCAACAATAAATTACATAGAATGAATGCATAACTTGAATGTATTTCAATAAATTGCAATATTGCAATAGATTTAAGTTCATTAGATTTCAATAAAATTTGATTCATTTAAATTTATTTTATATTCATTCACTTAAATTTAATTAAATTTATTAATGCATTAGAATTATAGATTAAAATCTATTCCATCCATTAAAAAAAATCAATTATATTATTTCAATTTGTTGAATAAAATCTGTGAGTCAAATCTATAGTTATTGATATTAAAAAATAATCCTAATTTATTAATAAAAAATATTCTTAATTAATTTATTTTTATATAATCATATTTTTATTTAAATTTTAAAATATTAAAAACACTCCACCAACAAAATAAATTTGAGATTTTTACAAATCAATTTCTCAAATCTCTCCATGTGATTTATAAATTTGAGATAAATCGAAAAGTAATTCAAAATAAAAAATAATAATTCAAACATTTAAAAATAAAAAATCTCACCATATAAAGTACTACTTCTAATATTCTATACCCTTTGTTCCGCCAATACAGCCAAACAACTCTGCAACCCATTTGAAGATGCATGCAGAAATCTATATAGTCCCGGTTTAGGATTTTTGGTGGTAAGGCAGTATTGGTGCATTAGAATGAATAAATAAAATAAATAAAAGTTTCAAAGGAATATTAAGGCAACTATCCAGCGGATTTATCCACCTCATGCCTTAGGCTTAAAACATCAAACAATGACAAAATCCGTTTATACTGATTACGTAGGTGCTATTGTTCCACTAATCGTACCACGACTACGACTCTACTTAAAACAAGAGTGTTATTGAGTTCACTTGTTGGAGAAATCTGTATCTCAATTGATTCTTTTTGGGAGATTGTTATTTCGGTGTTTTCACGGGTTGTTGAGATATATTCTCAAATTAATTGTATATTGTTCTCGTTAAGGTAAGGACTCTACTATTTTATAATAATAATAATATAAAATATAGTTTTGTTTGTAAAATTATTTTATATTATATCAGAGCTGGTGTGATGCACGAGCATCTAGCTCACTTTGTCACGTCATAGGACTTTGAATTTACTTTCATTTAGTTCTTTTTACTCAGAGGAATATAGGGAGGACTTTTATTATTTTATTTACCCTTAATTAAGGACAGTTGAATAGTTGTAGGGTTTAGAATGATCTGTTGTTAACAAACTATGATTATCTTTTTATTTTAAAAGGAAAAATGCAAATGTGGTTGAACATGAAATCTTGTCAAAAGATAAACTAATGTCTAATAAGAAGTAATTGTAAGAGTCTCCAACTAAAAAACAAAACAATTGTACAGTTCCATTAACTATAATAGGAGCCTATAAACGTAACATGACAAACCAGAGAAGGGTTTCCATTCATGACCTCTCGCACTCAATAAAAAAATAACAACAGAGAATTTAAAAGTTTGTCCATTTGTGTGTTCACTTTATTTACATATTTCCTATTTTAACAATTATATGATTACACAACTAACTCTATACAGAATTTGATAAATGAATTTTACATTGCGTTCTCGAGGAGAGACCACATATAAAGACAACATGACCAAGGAGCAGACAAATTTCTTCATTGTATCCTAAACGATAGCCAAGAACATTGCGAGAGATTGCACAGAGTTCTACTTCATTGACAGTCAAACACTTTTGCAAGCGATTGCATAGAGTTCGTGAGACAGAGAGATAATGCAATTGAAATTCAAATCCATTTGAATGTACATTATAACAGTTCCGGCCACGATAATCCGAGAAATCATAACGACATACATCTATCAAGTAACATCAAACAGAACCCATTTGATTATAATCATTGTTTTTTTTCCAGAAAGAACATTCTACCAAATATCGAAGAGTCTAGCACACTAAATTATTAGAACAAAATTAAAAAGTAAGCCAAGAATCATTCACGCTCAAACTTTGAGTCGTAAACCTTGGGTAAGGGTTTCAGTGATAATACTTGTTACATACAACGTGGACACACAGACTCAAAATAGAGTACCCAAGACAAGGGAGCCAAAGCCACAAACAAAAATTTCGCGCCACATACAGTGGAGAACAAAGTCCCGAATATCCAGAACCTTGCTCATAGCAAATGTGTGACAAACCCTTACACTTGAAGAACAGAGACTAAACGACCAAGGCGACAGAATACCAGAAGTCTATGGGAGTAGAACCTACCAGGCAGAATCAAGGTTATGATACCAAAAACCTCCGACGGCAAACCCCAATACCTGTATGGCAAAAACACACAACTGTTAATGGCATGTTGAAACAATAGAGTGGACAAAAAAAATATTGAAACGAAGAATTACAGTTGCTAGGAGTATCGAATGATACCTGAGGGTTTGCTCAGAGGCCGAGAACAGTGACCCAGTGACAGTGCCGACCAACTGAGAGGAATAAGGAGCGAACCAGATCAGAAACTGCAGAAGAAAGCCCAGGGGTTCAAAACATGGAAGCAAATGTTACCTGTAAGCGCCAGAGTTGGAGTAACGCCATCGTTTGAGCCTGGGAGTGAGTAGAATTTGCATTGCAAAACTGAGTGAATAACATCAGCACAATAATCAACATACAATGGTCCAAGAATCCATAGCAGGAGGGAAATCAACCACAATAATAACCTGACACAAGAGAAAAGAACTAAGTACAACAGAGAACTTACCCTGTCCAGTGCAAGACAAGTTATAATCGGCTACAAGCCAAGGAAGCAGCATAAACATAGTCATGGTAACGAATAACCGCAGCACAATCAAGACCTGCAGTAGTGCTGGCCATCAACAATCACAGAACAATGCAGAGGAAACCCTTGACGGTAAGGTAGCAAAAGACGAAGAACTATCGAACAAGGAGATAACCCAAGAACCAAGCGGGAGTTGCGAAACTCATGGCAGGTACCCTTACATTAAATGTGTAATCAATTGCTCATCAACCAAAATCCCAGAAATATCCATATTGCATTATATCCGTTTCAACATTCTGTGTGATTAAATCAACCAATAAACGTTGTAAATCATTCCTGGTACATCAAGTGTGTTACGAGTCAGGTTGGACCCATCAAAGTGGTATCAAAGCAAGCTAAATTGATTGGAGATATGGAAAGAGGAAGGTGAGGTCATGGTAGAGGTGCTCGACAGTTGGCAGAGGGAGGATTGAGAGAGGAGATTCAAATTCTTGCTGCCCATTTGGAGGCAGTGGAGGCAGGCAGAAGAAGAGACATGGAGATAGGTGATGAGAGCGAGGAGGAACCTAAAGCAACAGCAGATGGACCAGAAGGTGAATCCGGAGAAGTGAGGTTATTGAGATCTGTTCTAGTAGCAAGCAATAAACCCAAGCCAGAACTCACCACCTATGACGCCAGTTTGTGTATCGAAATTTTATTGGATTGGCTCAGTGAGATGGATAAGTATTTTGAGTGCGAGGAAATCAGCGAAGATTGTAGAGTAAGGTTCGCTGTGACAAAATTGAAGGGACACACGGCCCTATGGTGAGATAGTGTCGAGAACGAGAGGAAAAGATTGAACAAATAGCCGATCAAAACCTGGTCAAGGATGGTGGCCAAGTTAAAGGGTAGATTTATGCTAAAGGACTATAAGATTGCGTTGCACAGACAGGTGTAGAATCTAAAACAGAAGGGATTTACGGTGAGGGAGTACATGGAAGAGTTCTATCGGGTGAATTTGCAGGCTAGTTACACAGAGGATACAATGGAAAGGAAAGCCAGGTATGTTAATGGGCTAAGGTTAGACATTTTAAATGAAATCAATATTTTTTCACCAAACAACATTGAGGAGGCATACCAGAGTGCGATGAAGGCTGAAGAGAAGATTACCAGAAGGCAGAATGCCTGGAGAGGACAAGGAGCCAACAGGGGAAGAGGCTAGTCATATGTAAGAGGGCGGACTACAAGTAATAATGAGGAAGGTAGTAGCTCCAAAGCTTCTAGATCAGTGGATAGAGGTGACAGCGTAAGATGCGGTAGATCATCCCAGCCGGGTAGAGGTAATGGCCGAGGAAGAGGGGCTGGTTACTAATGTTATCGGTGTCATAAATGGGGACATAGATCGTTCGAACGTCTGGAAGCAGAATAAGCTGGACAGCGAGGCACATATGTGACATAGCTAGAAGAAGCGGCAGCACCTCCCCAAGAAGCAAAGAATGCTCCAAAGACGGGGGAAGCTTTAGTGTTGCATAAGGTGCTATTAAAACCAGTCAAGGAGATCACTGACCAGACAAAACAGAAGGATTTATTTAAAATAGTTTGTAAATCGCGAGGTAAGTGATGTATATTAATTATTGACAGTGGTAGTACTCACAATTTAGTGTCCACAGAGATGGTAGAAAAAATGGAAATGAAATGTTTGAAACATCCCAACCCCTACAGAGTTTCATGGCTGTAAAAAGGCCATTAGTGACTGGTAGATGAACAGTGCGAGTTAGAGTTTCAAATAGGAAAATACAAGGATAAAGTTTTTTGTGACATCATGCCAATGGATGTATGTCACATACTACTGGGCAAGCCTTCGTAGTACGATAGGAAAGTGGTACACGATGGGTTGATGAACTGTTATAAATTTGTTAAAGATGGAATCAAGCATACGCTTGTACCCCTCAAGGAAGAAGGAGAAATAGAGACAAGTGAACCAAGAGCATTGTTGGTTAGTGGGAAATAGTTTTTGAAACAGGTTGAGGACAATGGGATAGGATATGCAATAGTGAAGAAAGCAAGGACAATGTTATTGCACACGAAGATATTAGATTTAGCTATGGAAATTCAGGATATGTTGGAGGAGTTTACAGACATAGTTGTAGATGATTTTCCAGATAAACTACCCCCGAAAAGAAGCATCAGTCATCATATTAACTTCATCCCCGGAGCTAGTTTGCCGAGCAAAGCAGCATACCGAATGAGCCCCAAGGATAATGAAGAAATCAGGAAGCAGGTGCAAGAGCTGTTGGACAAGGGATTGATAAGGGAGAGTTTGAGCCCTTGTGCTATTCCAATGGTCCTAGCTCCCAAAAAGGGAGGAGAGTGGCAGATGTGCATCGAATCAACAGCCATAAATAAGATCACCATCCGGTACAGGTTTTCTCTACCACGGATGGATGACATGATGGATTGTTTAAGCGGGGCAGCGTATTTCTCCAAGATAGACTTGAAGAGCGGTTACCATCAAATTCAGATATGAGAGGGAGATGAATGGAAGATATCCTTTAAGACGAATGAGGGGCTGTATGAATGGTTGGTAATGCCCTTTAGGCTGAGCAATGCACCCAGTACATTCATGAGATTGATCAATGAGATGCTGAAGGAGTACATCGAAAAATTTGTGATTATATACTTGGACGACATCCTGATTTTCAGCAGGACAAGGGAAGAACACCTTCAACATGTGCATAAGGTGCTGGAGAAATTATAGTAGAACAAACTGCTAATAAACTTGAAGAAATGTACTTTTTTGCAGAAGGAATTGATTTTTTGGGATTTGTAATAGTAGATAATGAACTGAAGATGGATGCAGAGAAGGTGGCAGCGATAGTGAATTGGCCATCTCCAAAAAAATTATTTGAGGTACGTAACTTCCACGGTTTAGCAAGCTTTTATAGGAAGTTCATAAGGAATTTCAACGAGATTTGTGCGCTAATGCTGGACACCATTAAAAAGTCCAGCCAACCTTTTCGATGGACAATTGTAGGAGAGAAAAGTTTCCAATTATTAAAGAAAAAGATTAGTGAGAGGTTGATCCTGAGGTTACCGGATTTCAAGAAATTATTTTAGGTTCGATGTGATGATATCAGGACAATAATTGGAGTTGTTCTTAGCCAAGAAGATAAGCTTGTAGCATTTTTTAGCGAAAAGCCGAACGAGAGTCGCTAGAAATACTCATCATATGATAAGGAGTTCTATGCAGTTATACAGGCATTAAAACACTGGAGGGATTATCTGTTGGGGAACGAATACGTGTTGTTCTTAGATAATTTGCACTACAGTACATAATGCAAGAGCACAAGCTGAAACACAAACACGCCAAATGGGTAGAGTGTTTGTAGAGTTTCAATTTTGTATTGAAACATATTAGCGGGCAAGCAAATAAAGTAGTGGATGCATTGAGTAGGAAAGCTCTACTTTTGCAGGAAAGCACTATACAAGTGCTCGGTTTTGAGCACTTACAAGATTTTTACCAAACTGATGTAGACTTTAAGGAGACTTATGAGGCATGCTAGAATCCCTTAGTGAGAGATAACAGCCCTTGGTTAGATTTCAATATGTAGGAAAAATTGTTGTTTAAAGGAGGACAATTGTGCATACCTGACTACTCGATGAGGGAGAATATTATTCGAGAAAGGCATAGTTGAGGTATGGCCAAACATTTCGGCGTGGATAAGACGCTTGAGTAGCTCAAACATTTTTACTTTTGGCCAAAGATGCAGACAGATGTGCGACGATTCATAGCCAAATACAAATTGTGCCAATTAGAAAAGGGTCACAGTCAGAACAGAGGGTTATGTACACCGTTACCTATTCCAGGCAGACCATGGGATTCAATTAGCTTGGACTTCATCTTAGGTCTACCTAAAACACAACGAGGTTATGACTCAGTAATGGTAGTGGTGGACAGATTCTAAAAAATGGCACATTTTGTTCGTTGCAGGAAAACCAGTGATGCCACCCACATGGCCCACTTGTTTTTTAATGAGATTGTCAGGTTACACGGATTGCCCAAGTCTATCCTATCGGATAGGGACGTGAAGTTTACAGGGCATTTTTGGTGTTCCCTGTGGAAAAAAATGGATACTTAGCTGAGTTACAGTTCTGCTTTTCATTCACAGATGGATGGACAAATAAAAGTTGTAAACATGAGTTAACAAAATCTGCTACGAAGTCTAGTGGGGGAGAATTCACAGATGTGGGATCGAGTGTTGGCGCAAGCAGAATTCGCTTACAATGATTCAACTAACCGTAGCACAGGCTTGAGCCCTTTTCAAATCCTGTACGGCATGCACCCTCGTAGATTGTATGAACTGCGGGATCTTGGACTGCAAGAAAGGCGAAGCGCAGATAGAGAAGACTTCGCTAATGCGATGAGGGATTTGCATGAACAGGTGAAAATTAAATTGCAGGACAACATCTTAAAATAGAAACAATGAGCAGATTTAAGGAGAAGGTTACAATTCAGTGTAGGAGATGAAGTCCTCGCACATTTGCGCAAGGAACATTTTCCTACAGGTATGTACAATAAATTAAAATACAAGAAGATAGGACCCTGTAAAATCCTTCGGAAGTTTTCCGCAAATGCCTATGAGATCTAGTTACCACCAGGAATAGGCATTTTGCCTATCTTTAATGTAGCAGACTTGTTTCCCTACATGGCTAACCCAGAAGAGAAGGAAGAAGAAGGAATCACACGACCCACATAGAACACCTAGAATGAAGGAGAAGCTTGGAAGAGGCAGATTCCTTACGTTCAACCTCCCAAGATCGAGAGCATTCTCGACACTCAGGTGGCTAAACGAACTTGGCGGAAGGAATATCTACAATACCTGGTCAAGTGGAAGAACTGTCATATTGAGGATAGTTCATGCCTTGATGCCAGGCAGATCGAACAGATAGGTACTTCAGTCGAGAAGCTCATGGACCGGAGCCATGATTTATTTTTTCCCTGAGAGCCTAAGGTAGGAGCATCTAGCTCACCATGACCGGGTGAAGTCTCTGCCAGGTCATAGGACGTTGAATTTACTTTCATTTAGATTTTTCTGACTAACAGGAACATAGGGAGAACTTTTATTATTTTATTTACCATTAATTAAGGACAGTTGAACAGTGATAGTTATAGAATGATTTGTTGTTAACAAACTATGATTATATTTTTATTTTAAAAGGAAAAAGACAAATGTGGTTGAATAGGAAATCTTGTCAAAGATAAATGAATGTCTAATAAGAAGTAGCTGTAAGAGTCTGTAACTGAAAAATAAAACAACTTTACAGTTTCATTAACTGTAACAGGAGCCTATAAATGTAACATGACAAACCAGAGAAGGGGTTCCATTCATGACCTCTCGCACTCAATAAAAAAATGACAATAAAGAATTTAAGAGTTTGTCCATCTACGTGTTTACTGTATTTACATATTTCCTATTTTAACAATTATATGATTACACAACTAACTCTGTACAGAATTTGATAAACAAATTTTAAATTGCATTTTGGAGGAGAAACCACCTATAAAGACAACATGACCAGGGAGTAGACAAGTTTCTTCATTGTATCCTAAACGATAGCCAAGAACATTGCAAGCGATTTCATAGAGTTCTACTTCGTTGATAGTCAAACAATTTTGCAAGCAGTTGCATAGAGTTCATGAGACAGAGAGATAATGCAATTGAAATTCAAATCCATTGACCGTACATTATAACAGTTCCAGCCATGATAATCCGAGAAATCAAAACAACATACATCTATGAGGTAACATCGAACAGAACCCATCTGATTATAATCATTTTTTTTTCCAGAAAGAACATTCTACCAAATATCAAAGAGTTTAGCACACTAAATTATTACAACAGAATTAAAAAGTAAGCCGAGAATCGTTCACGCTCAGACTTTGCGCTGCAAAACCCTGGGTAAGGGTTTCAGTGATAATACTTGTTACATACAGCGCGGACACACAGACTCAAAACAAAGTACCCAAGACAAGGGAGCCAAAGCCACAAATAGAAATTTCGGGCCACATACAGTGGCGACCAAAGTCTCGAATATCCAGAACCTTGCTCATAGCAAATGTGTGACAAATTCTTACATTTGAAGAACAATGACTAAATGACCAAGGCGACAAAATACCAGAAGTCTGTGGGAGTAGAACCTACCAGGCAGAATCGAGGTTGTGATAACAAAAGCCTCCAACGAAAAACCCCAATACCTGTATGGCAAGAATGAACAACTATTAATGGCATGTTGAAACAATAGAGTGGATAAAAAAAATATTGAAACGAAGAATTACAGTTGCTAGGAGTATCGAATGATACCTGAGGTTTTGCGGAGAGGTCGAGAACAGTGACCCAGTGACCCCGCCGACCAACTAAGAAGAATAAGGAGCGACCCAGATTAGAAACTGTGGAAGAAAGCCCAGGAGTTTTAAACAGAGAAGGAAATGTTACCTGCAAGTGCCAGAGTTGGAGTAACGGCATCTCTTGAGCCTGGGAGCGAGTGGAATTTGCATTGCAGAACTGAGCGAAGAATATCATCAAAATAATCAACATACAGTGGTCCGAGAGTCCACAACAGGAGGGAAATCAACCACAATAATAACCTTACACAGTAGAAAAGAACCAAGTACAACAGAGAACTTACCGTGTTTAGTGCAAGATAAGTTACAACCGGCTACGAGCCAAGGAACCCACATAAACACAATCACAGTAACGAATAACCAGAGCACAATCAAGACCTATAGCAGTGCTGCCCATCAACCCTCACAGAATAATGCAGAGGAAACCCTCGACGGCAAGGTAGCAAAAGACCAAGAATCATCGAACAAGGAGATAACCCAAGAACCGAGTGGGAGTTGCGAACCTCAAGGCAGGTACCCTTACATTAAATGTGTCATTGATTGCTCATCAATTGAAATCCCAAAATATCCATATTGCATTATATCCGTGTCAGTATTCCGTGTGATTAAATCAACAAACAAACATTGTAAGCCATTCCTGGTACATTAAGTGTGTTACGAGTCGGGCTGGACCCATCATAGTGTGACAATGACTTCTCATAGAAAGGTCAAGGAATATTTGAGAGATGTGAAAGTAATTTGCTATAATTCAATGTAAAGAAGACTCCCTCATAGAAGGGTCAAGGAATACTTGAGAATGTGAAAGTAATTTGCTAGAATTCAACGCATAGAATTTATTGGTTTGCAATATTGATACTTTTAGTCATGTTCAGATCACCTTTATAGGATGGATGGGTTGAGTTTACCAGATAACACTTACTACAAACTAAATATATAGAGAAACCAATTTCTTTTAAAGTGGAAATGGGTTCCACACTATGAAGAACCCTTGAAGCTCCCAAGCATCATAGTTGTAAACCAGATTTCTAAAACTTAAGGCTAAACCCATATTTCAACCCTAGGTCAAACTATATATTAAAAAAATATTTTAAATAGAATACTTATTTGAAAAAAATTGCAGAAGAAACGATCGTACATAAACCCCTTCAAATTGTTCTAGTAATCCTTCAAGCAAATCATAATTGCATATGGCTTGGCTTCAACAATTCCAACAACCCACCCACTAAGAAATGCATGCATCCATGGAGCAATACTTTTCTTATAATAGATGGCATGCTTGATGTTACAATCCGAGATGAAATGTTGGCTGTTACAATCCTAGACGGAGTGGTTGAATCGAATATACTAATAAAACATAAACCTTATATTCTAGCAAAACATAATCCATCAATACATTATGTTACAATCCAGCTAATAAAACATAAAATCCCTTAAAAAAAATGCAGTTCCACTACAACTTAGTTGTAGCTAATTTATTTAACAATATATCAGTACATTAAGTTACAATCCAAATAATAAAATATAAAAGCCCTAATAACAAATGAAGTTCCACTACACCTTAGCTATAGATAATTAATTTAAGAATATATGGAGTGACAATGTTACAATGGAGATTACAATCCATTAAATGGAAAGGCAGGTGTTACGATCTACATTGTTTAATCTTAATCTTAATTTTAATTTTAATTTTAATTTTAATTTTAATTTTTTCTCGTTAATTAACATATGTGCCTACGATCAACAATAAACTTTTAATTCACTTTATTTAAATGTTTTGCCAAGTGGCATACCTTGGAGGCCAAAATTGATTACACACCACTTACGTAATGATTTTGACAAAAAAGGGAGAGAATGTGAGAAAAGTTTTAACTTTTAATCACAATTGGACGAAGACATGGTGATGAATAACAGGGATAATAAATATTTAATGACAATTTGAAACACTTTACCAATAAAACACTTGGCCATATATTCCTCCACATCTTAGCATGAATGTAAACAAACATTTGTTTCATAGTGATATTTGAAACTAAATTTTTAATTTCATTTTCTCTAATCCCAATAAGTGGAGAAAAATAAGAGGAACATTAAATTTTTAATCATGATTGGATAAAAAAATAATTTAAACAAGGTTTAAGTAGATGATCTAAATATGCAAGGAAATTATGAGTTTAGCAAAAATATTAAAGTGGTCAATTCCAACAAAGAAAAGCTTATCCTATAATTATTAATAAAAATATTTTGAATTTTGTAGAATTATGTATTTTTTTGTTCGATGTAACCATGGAGACTTAATCTTTGAATTTCATGCTTTACACTTAAACTATAACAAGTGAAAAATCTATAAAATTATATAAAACAATTAAAAATAGAGTATATAATAATTATTATATTAATATTAAATCACTCTATACATCCAATAAAAAATCAAATTTCCTTTTATTATGTTTTAATAACTTTAATCCTTTATGAACTTGATACATCAGTTATATTAATTATTATTATAATGTTTACCATGAGAAGTTTTCTCGAATTGAAATGTGGTTAGCATGCAAATAGATTGAGTCGCTAAGACTTGCGTAAATAACTTGGTTAGTCACTTGAAGTAACTTTGAGATGAGGGTTATTTTTTAATAATCGGATGAATGGTTATTTTTTTTAATAATGGGATGAACGGTTTTTTTTTTTACAATTGGATGGATTATGTACTCCGAAAGAAGAATCGATGTTTATATATATATATATATATATATATATATATAATTTGAGATTTTAATTACAAAATTGCAAAGTTATTTGAGTTATAATTTTATAATTGATTTGTAGTTTTAGAATGGAGTTGTCTTTAGTGTGAATTTTCAGAATTTTTTGTGTTAGCATTTGTGAAATCTTGATTTGTGTTATTTAAACTGGTTTTTTCACTTTATATATATCACCGTTTTGATTGAGCAAGGGTTATCCATCAAACTTGTGCAGATTTTAGATAAATTAGACCAATACCCAATGGAAAAGCTTCCAAAAAAACAACACTAAAAACAAATGGTTTTAGAATATATATATATATTTTTAATTAAATTAAATTATTTTAAAAATGATAGTTTAAATGATTCATGTTTTAATTTACTTTTGTATTGTATTTTTCATCATTTTTATATAAAATTTAGTAAAATTTATTTGAATGGTAAGTATGACTTATATAATTTAGCATTTTCTTTAAAAAACTTGCAGAAAAATCGCATAAGTATTGTTTGAGGGTCAAAGTTTCGAACCTACCAATTGTAACATCCTTAAAATTACTTAGCGTAAATCAAACAGTTATGAAATAAGTTACAATTTAGTTATAAAACCTAATTCTTGATGAGGATGAAATCAAGAAAAGAAAGTAAGCATTTAATTCATGAAGCCAATTAATGGAGTAGACGATGCCGTGGGATGATGATGGTCACATATTCTATGCTGGCTGATTTGGTGGTGAAGTAATGGCATTCAATCTACTCGAACTCCAAAATTATTCTTTATGGTGAGATCAACGCGTAGTCTACAACAACGCATTTAACACACATGGAAAACAGCTATGCAGATTCGATGTCGAGTTTCTACTCTGCATAATCTTGCGGATATGAAGCATTGTATCTTGATTTATTAAAAATTGGATTCTATTCGGTGTGCCATGGCATCTAATGGAGTCTTACAATGAGTTTCCACTACCAGACTCATCGACTTGAATTCAAGCGTGGCGTCTAATTTTTAATATCTGGTTTCAATGTAGAAAGAGATATATATTCTGAGTAGCATCAAGCTTGGGCAGAAACCCTTATGACTGTATTGCTGCCTCTCTACACGCCTATTGGAAGGTTTGGTCCATGCCAATGCGCGTCGCTAGGGTATTTAGTTGAAATGTTAAGGCAGTTACATAAAGAAGCATTGTTCATTGCAGGAAGATTTGCCATGGAACATTGTTGCTGGAACACTGTGTTGTGTGGAAACCCTTAGAGACATTGCAAATGTCAAAACTTGGGAACGTTTGACCACTCACTAGTGCCGCAGCGGAGAGTCGTACATTGGCAAGAATCGTTGTTAAGGCCACCAGCGTGGGTTTGATAGCCACGCAGTTTAATGCTCCAATGAAGTCGGAATGTCAAGACGTGGTAACCTAGCTCCCAGTTGCTTCTCTCCGACGGAAGGAAATAATGCCTTCATTTTCCAGTTACTGGTACAACTCAAAAGATAAGTAAATCTCTTGCATAGAAAGATATGGCCAATACTATTCATGTTCTTCAAAATAAATTCCTTAATTTTGTGCAGAAAGTATTGCAAGGTAATGCAAAGTTCTTATGCATTAAAATATTGCAGAGTCCTCTTGAAAATATTTGTTTCTTAGTTTATGCACAGTAAAAGCTAAGAAAATATGTAGTTTTCCTTATAAAGAGAATAGGTAGTTCCTTTTAGAAAGACTACATGTGAGTCTTGTGTGTGAAATGCTTGTCACTTGTCATTTTCTTGGAATAAAATCCTTGCTAAATTTAGCCAAAATATCTTCTTGAGAAAAGATGGTGAGGCATATAAACTTCCTCATGACATAGTGTGAAAAGTGGCCAAATTTTCTTTGAATTAAAATATGTATTTTTATATAATAAAAGTTTCTTGAAAAATGATATATGTTAATTGCATTGTGATACTAGCTAATTTCTAAGTTTCTAGTGAAATATTATGCATTACATGCATGATAGAAATAGCTAATGATGTGTTTCTAGACACATATATATTCATTTCTAAGTTTATTGAAGAAAGCGTATGTTTTGTATACACATAAATATAGTTTCTTTTTAGAAAAAGTGTGCATACTTCATGTATGAAAATGATGGTTTTTACAAGAGATCTCTTGAAAACAAAATAGAGATTATTTCCTTAAAAGACACATATGGATACTGTTCATACAAGAACCAGAATCCATACTTGTTTCATGGAAACAGTATGAGCAATGATGTAAGAGTAGTTGTGTTAGGAAAAACACATGTTGCAAACACAAAGGGTAGCCTTTGTGACATTGGAAATATGATTTTGTGTGTACATAGAGAAAGTGATTATGTTAACTTGCTTGAGAAAATAATCTCTTCAAAAGATTGTCTTGCTAGATGAGTTGTGTTGGTTTCATGTTTTTGGTGCATAAAAGGTGAATTTGACTTCGTTATTGTTTCTTGATTTTTATGCATAAAGAAGGGTAACTATAATAATTTCTTGAAAGGGAAGCCTAAGAAACCTACATATAGGAAGATAGAGAAATAAGGTTATAATGACTTCCTTTGTAAGAAGGAAGTATGTAAATGTTTACATGAAATAAAGGTAGAATTCTAGAGAAGGGAATAGATTAAAGAAGGGCTATGATGATAAGCTATTGGATGCACAAAGAATAGTCATCGTGTTATAGAGATATGTTCTTTGTATGGATAGAAGAACTATTGAGCAGTATTTCTTTAGGGAAATGATATGTGATTACTTTTATGCTAACATAACTATTATCTTAGTTTTCTTATTGAATGAGAGGTGTATGCACATGACATTTGTGTTAGCTTTCATTAGAAAGGATATATATTTGCATGCATCAAAAGTAATAGCTAAAGGACTACATCTTTTGTTAAAGTTTATGTAAATTTTCATGTAATGAGATTGTAACTGATGTTGTAGTTAGTCCCTTCAAATGAATGCCTTAGTGTCTTGCCGTCTAAGAACATGTGCTTATGCAAAGGGAAATATTAGTTCATATGATTATTTATAATCGTAATCATGATATCAATGTTGGCAAGGAAAGACAATATTTAACATTGTGGCAGGTATAGAATTAATGGTCCATGCAGATGAGTACGAGTTGTGGGATTGTTCATAGATGGAACAATCATGCCACAATGATGTAGAATGTGGCGATATGTAGGTAAAGGGTTCATGGAAAATGTAATAGCCTTTAACTAGTTAAGAGACATTTTAATGATTTATTATTGTAATATTTTATAACAATGGATAAGGGATGGAATCCCTTATAATCCATTGAGTGAGGGGTGAAAACCCTCATGAGTGTTTAATAATAAGATTAAACGTTTGCTGGTTTTCACCCTACGAGGTTTCTAGGGTATAACGATGTCCAATGGTGTGATTGCTTATTGTGTCACTTTGATGATGTTGAATCCTTAATGATGACGATTCTTTATTTGATGTGATAATCATAATGTCCAAGTAAGTGATTAATTAATATGCTTAAGGAAATCATGAAATAGATGCAAGGTTCATGAGACAATTTATGTTATTACACTATAGTAGTGGTTGTTAATGGTTATGCAACTTACTGTCCTCTATTGCAATTCACTTTATGTGCTAATGAACATTATATCTAATGGTTAATAAAGAATGTGGAGTTGTGATTTGGATAATTACTTGTGGTAATTTGTATAAAAAATTCTAACTCCCTGCTTTTACATGTGAGGTTACCGAGGTATGTTAGACCAATGAAGTTCATCATTTATGAAATTTTATGAAATTTTGTAGGGCATTGAATACATTTACACATTCAAAAACTTAATTTAAACAATGAAAAATTACAATCTTGTTAAAAATTGTATCATTAGATTCTAATGAAAAAGGTGAAAATGTAAAACAATTAACCCATGGCCTTTTAAAAACATAAATTTGTTAAAACCTATAAGATATGAATGAACAGATATGTGTGAACCTTATTCTCTATAAAATTATAAATCAAATCTTAAAAAGAAAGATTCAAGGTGAAACCATCTATGAAAAATAAATATTATCACATGAGATATCCATATCTTCCATCTAACCTTATGCAATAATGAAAAAAACATTTCTTAGGTGAAAATATTATGTTTCCACCTAATATTAACTAAAAATTTAAATAAAATAAATTATAAATGCTATAAATTTTCTATGGAATAAATTTCCATTATTCTAAATAGCAATCTATATCCATATTTCATCACATAATTGTTAATATATTTATTTTAATTTAAAATCATTATTAATTAATTCAATACAATATATTTACAAATTAAAATAATTTATTTTAATCTTAAATTTAAATAGATAAATTTTCAATTTAAAAATTATTTTCAGTTTCGAACATGCCCACTCTTTTCGTAATGAATTTAACAAAAATCTTTGCGCACACTAGATTACAATGAACATGAGTATATTTTTATGTCTATTAAGACACTTTTCCTAAACATTAAATCATAGGATATCTCCAATCGAATCGATAGCGTGATTTGTAACGTCGCAGCTAATGTAATTAGAATTTATATACTTATAATGGAGCACTTCACGTTTCTATCTCATTTTGCTTCACTTTTGAAAATTTGTGGTACTTTAAAAATGGAAGCTGTGAATGTCGGGCACGAGGATGATTGCTCGCTGTTGTACGACGAATTGCCCAGCGATTTGATTGAAGAGATATTGGCATGGTTGCCCGAAGAATACCTGCGTAGATTTGCTAATGTCTGCAAACAATGGAACTCACTCTTTTCGTCAACTAGTTTTCTTATGACACAATGGGCACAGACTCCATGTCAATATGCACCGACTTCTCCAAACAAAAATCCATGGCTTATGGTGGTAGCTTTGGAGAACAATCTAGATATTTGGGCATACTTCTCCGTCATACGGAGTTGGAAGAAGTCTGGTTTATCCCTTAGCATTTTAGAGGGGGGAGAAATCCCTCGTCCCCTTATTTGTCACGGATATGGCGCAGGCCTCTTCTTGATTCAATGCACCAATCCCAACTCCATCTATGTCTGCAATCCTCTCACAGCCAAGTACTTCATACTTCCACCAATGGCAGACATGGATAGTTTTAATTTTTCTATAGACGAGATAGGCATTTTTGAAGAAGGGAAAGACGGGTACAAAGTGTTAGTTGTGCACTATTCTAATGTTCGTGAACAAATAATAGTGGAAATATACGATTCCACTGACAAGGCATGGACGATGGCAGGAGTCCTGCCTAGGCATTTGATGACATATCACATGTATGGGAAAAGTTGTGGAACGGTATCTTCCGGCGGTTATTTCTATTGTTTGATGTTGGGAAATGAAAACGGTCTCATGCCCGGCATGATGGGTTTTAACATGATAGATGGAACGTCTATCTTAGTGACATTGCCCCAATTAGATAACCGTCGCTTCAATTATTCCAATCAGTTAGTCCACTGCGGGTCGCGAATTCTATTCGTGGAGGCATTCTGGCCATTCACATATGAAGACGAGGTGATTATATGGGAGTTTAATAAGGACGCAGCTACAAAATGGACTGAGATTGCCAGAATGCCTCCAACAGTGCAGCGCACTCTTAACACGGTTGAGCCGAGTGGGGAACCGTTTGACTGGGAGTGTGTTGCTGTCGGGGACTGCCTCTATTTTAAAATGTGCAAAAATGTGGAGGTGGCAGTTTACAACTTGTCCCAAAATTCATGGGCTTTCCTTCCAGACTGTCCCGTAGCTACTGAGCTCGCTCTCGTTGCCTTCAAACCAAGGGCCGATATAAAGCTGTAGTGAGTTGCCATGGATTTGTGGGTCACCACATTATTTATGTATATTGTATATGACATATGTTGTGTTAAATATATATATATATATATTAGTTAGTTATTCTGTCTATATATTTAGACATATATTTTAAAAACGTTTTGAAATACTATGGAAATAAATTTTGTTCTGTATGGATTTCGATCTGGTTTGTTGCTTGTTTGTGGAATGAATCAGTCAAGTCTTTTAATTCTACTAAGTTTACATTGTAAGATTTATTAACAAATAGGATGTTAGGGTGAGTAATTATTTTAAGTTTGCATTCTAAGATTTACTGTAGGAGTATTTTGAGTTTTAGGTAATCGTTATCAGCTATAAATAAGTTATTTGTTGAATTCTTAATAAGTGTTGTTATTCCTATGTGTTATAGGTTATTGGTACACACATAGGTTATTGGTACACTTAATTAGCAGTGGTTTAACTGTTATGTTTTATATTTATTTTTGAATATAAGTTTAAATTTAAATTTAAATTTTAATAGTTTTTAAATTGATAGTCATTTAGCTTCCATAAAATATTTTCATTTCTTTTTTAAATAGTATACACATTAAAAATTGAGATTTGCTTTTAAAATAGTTATGCTCTTTATGCTTTTTTTTTCAATTAAACTGATTTTAACTAAGAATAATATCTTTGAATGAGGTATAACTTTTTTGGGTATATGGTCTTAAAAAGAAATGGTATTATAATAAAGTCTATTTACAAATGAAAAATCTCTATCAAAAAATAAGGTGAATCTCATAAGTAATAATCTTATTTCCATGAAAAATGAAGTGAATCTCATAAGTAATAATCTTGTTACAAGTTTTTTCCAATGCATATATATTCATTTTATATATTAATCTTTTTATAATAATGTAAAGTTATAATTTAGGTATTTTTTATGATTAAAGTTATAAGTTAGTTAATTTAAGTATTTTGATGTTTATCATGAATAATTAAGATTTGGGGTAGAAACACCAGTTCACCAAAGACCCAACATACCCTATTTCTTAATGCAATCACTCATAGTCTTTAGTAGCAAAGTAGAGGAAGGAAATTCCCAGAAGTTAGTTCACCATGGGTTGATCAAAATCCTCATTTAGGATGTCCTCCAAAGCCCCAGGATCCCCATAACATGCTCATTCTTCAGAAACTTACCAGTAGAGAATGAAATCAAAACCCTCATTTATGATGTTAATCCTTTTGTCACTGAGGACGAGGCTAAAAAAGTCGAAGAAGAAGGTACAAAGCTAAATGGGGATGAGATGGATGAAGAAGAAACTAATACAGAGGAATGTGTTGAAAGAAGACAAGGAGGATGATGCTGAAACAAGAGGAGGAAACAAAGGAAGAAATTGATGGAGATGCGAAAGAACAACAAAAGAAAGAAGGTAAGAAAAATAGAGAGAACAACTGCAGGAAAAGAAAGAGCAACTAGCATATATGGCCAACCTCTCCTTGGAGGCCATCTAGTGTAGGATGCTAGCTAAATCCTATGCTCTTTACCTCAGAGAAAAATGGTTGCAATTTTAGATTAAAACGCTAGCACAAACGAGCAACACGCCATTTCAGGAATGCAGACAGTTTATTGATATTTGTGATCGAAGTGCACTAAAGGATGGGGCCAAAATGGCTGAGTTTTACTTGAATTACATGGCCCTCACATACATGAATATTTGGGATCCTAATGCAGAGTGAGGAGATCTACAATTAATGGCTTTGACATCATCGATGAACCATGAGAAGTCAAGGGTTGCCAAGATGAAAATAATATTTGCTAGAGAGCAAAATAAACCTCTTGTTTCAGAGCTCAATAATCAAATCCCATGCCCCTAATCAACACCCATAATCTAAATTCAAATGATCCTTAGGTGACCCTTAGATATCTTGCTAACCAAAAGCAAGAAATTTCACATTTTGATGATATGTTTAGGGTGCTAAGATGATAATATACATGCCTACTAAAGGAGATGGAAAACACTACCACACAGCTTGAAGATTAGAGAATATCACTCTCATCAAAGGTTTAGAGAGGCACTCAACAGGACACCTTTGTATAAGAAATCAATGCAAAGGTTTAAGGTCAATTGGATAGGCCTAAAACCCAGTCCACCACTACTCCTAGGGATGATAGAAGGGAGAAAAGAAGAAGAGGAACAGAGGCAGTGGGAAGAAGTAGAAAGGAATGTAGGCTTCTATAAACAAGAAGAGACAACAAACAGAAGAATGGGATGTTAGAGAGGCTACCAGAGCCATGAAGGACATGGACATTGACTAAATTGCTCAGAGGATGAGCAACACTTTCAGTAGGGCGGTGATGATGACCCTCATCATTGATTAATTATATGGGCCTTAATTGGCCTTAATTTACATCCTAACTTAGTCAAACCGACTATTCTCACAACTTATTGCATACTTTTGATTATATTATGTTTATGAAATGATATAGAGTTGGATATTTGGATTTGTTGTCTAATGTGCATGTAATAAGGAATAAAGGATAAAAGTAAGAAAAAATGCAGGTACAAAGGATAAAAGCAAAGAACTATGGCAAAGACCTTGGTAAAGACTTGAATGGGACAAGGGAGAATAATTATAGAAGGTCAATCCTCCTCATTTACAACCCCTCCATTCGAATATTCCTTCATCAGCTCGAAGTGCAAACAACCATCACTTTGAGGAATAGAAGATAGTGAAGCAAAGTAAAAGGATAGAAAACCAGTTTTTCTTAAGTTGTAGGCCAAGCCTCCTAGGGGGAAGGAAGTCATTAGAGACTTAAAATGTATAAATAGAGAGGCTTAGGACCTAATTAGGATTTAGGCTTCTATTGTAAAAAATTTCTTTTATTTCTGAGTTGCAAGAGACTTGTGACAACTTCTTCTGTAATCCATGGTTTTCATAATAAAGATGAGCTCTATTTAAGCCAGCTCTGAGTTAAACTTCGAGGGTTGAAGATCTTGGGTTAGGGCCCGACCCAGGTAGCCACAACGCCTCTTTACTGTATATGTATGCTAGCATAGAGTTTTGTTCTATTTACTTGCTTAATTAGTATCATGGTTTTCTGTCCATTTGCTTAAGTAGCCTTATGGTATTCACTGTTCATTTGAGTTAGTAGTTGTGCTTTCATTACAAAGATATAGCACAGATTATTCATGATTTTCTTGTTCTTTTGCTTGAGTAGCTGCATTTGTTGTAGTTTACTTCCATTTATGACTTCTTTTAGTTCACAGGTTAGTTAGAGCAAAAATATCAATATCAGGTTGTGCACAGGTGTCTGAGCCTCATCTCCTCCCTCTGGGACCATGACTTGAGAAAGGGACCCTTCAGAAACCCCAAAAACAAAGGTTTCTCGTTCTTGCATTGGCTATGGAGTTCACTATATGATGCAATTATTTGTTCACCCGCACTGGTTTTCTCTGTCATTTTCATTTGACACTGCCTTTAGCACATTCCTCATACATTACTTCCTTATCGTCTTAACACCAACAAACCTTCACAATCACCATTCGATTAACTATTTTCTCTAACTGCTACCTCACATGGATTCTTCTACTCACTTTATAATTTTAAGTTCCCATTGTCAATCTTCGTCGCTTGATCCAACAGCTACCGCATAATCTCCACACCTTTAGGCACTTTAAACCACCATCATCGATCTGCCTTGCCTGATCCAACGACTATCGCTTCACTCAATTTCCAACTAGCTTGGCCGATCTCCACCATTGATTAGCCTCTCTTGATCCGATGGCAATCGTACAATCTCATGCAGATTAGTGCATGAACAGTATCTACCCGAGAGCATGCGAGAAAAGTGGCTCTATCGTGATACTTCTTGTGCAATAAGTCTAATTGCATGAAATTTCAAAATACTACTTACATCCTAAAGGGCGCGCAAGAAACTACTTATCACCATAGAAACCAACTCCCTCATTTCCGCATGTTTCTTTTCCCTTGGATATGATCTTTGCTATCCATCTCTCGAATTCACTCACACGATAAGATTTCAGGCGTTCATTACTCTTGTTAGCCTCGTCCATCAATCTGTTAACTTCACCTGCACAATTAGGTCTCGGCCATTCATTTCTTGTTAACCTTGTTTGTCCATCCACTCACCTAATCCCTTGTGACACAATCTTTGTCATTCATCTTCTTTGTTTCCTTTTTCGTCCATCCATTCACTTAAGCTTTCGTGATAATATCTCCACTGTTCATCTTGTTAGTTAACCCTGTTCACCGATCCATCCATGTAACCTTCTGCAATCTAATCTCTATCTTTAATTTTCCTTTAACCTGACTGATCCAATGGTTCTTATGCATTGTTGCTCCGTCATGTCCTCCTTTCAATGATTTTGTCCTCTCGCTACTCTTCTGCTTGAAAGTCAAGTTAGTTTAGTTCTTTTCTTACACCTTAGTCTAGTTTTGATGCTTTTTACTTCTGAAACTTAGATAATCAACATTAGGTTAGTGTTGATTTAGAAATTCTGTTTATGAATAATTATTTAACTGGTTAGCTAGGGGATGGTGTGATTTAAGAATTACATGTTGATTTTTTCAGTATTGCAGTAGAAGTATCTCTCCATTAACATATATTTTCTATTCTTCCATCAAAGAGTTAAGATTCTTCTGACCTATAGAAGTTTGGCTTGGGACCCCTGTGGTCTCTTGCCAGATGAGCAGTGAATATAGGTGGCACCTTCACTTTTACTTGTGCATATAGCACTGTCACCTCTAAGTTTGTATGAACCCCGGGTTGATAAGTAAAGTTGGTAGCCCTGGGAGTTGCAGCATTATTGTTGCAATAAATAGGCTCATCATCTATTCAACAATCATTTTTGCGATGAGGAATAATTGGAAATATCATTCTTTTCCCTCAATCATTTATACACATTTATGCAATTGAGAATTATAGTTGAACATGTATTTTCATTGATACATTGAATGATCAATATCGTGAAGGTCGCAGCATGAAGCCGTCACCATTTGATTTTATCAATTAGAATATGAGAAGCTGAGATCGTAATTATGTAAGAATCACTTATATCAACCTGTTGCACACCTCCCTCAATAAAGTGGCAAAAAGTCTGGGGAGAACTTGATTCAGTGGTATAAATGAAAGATTTGGGATGAGGTTACAAGATGGTGAGTGACACAATTTGTAGATATTTTTTCTCACTTTTCTTATTATCTATCGAAGTCAAAGTAGGTGTTGTTGAGTTGATCTCTATATCTCTAGGTTTGTGTTATTTTTTGGTATGAAATCATAGTCAATTTCTAAACATTCCTATGATAGCTACAATAACATCTTCAGTGTAAAATTATTTACCCTATGTCATATAGTAAAAAACTTACAACATATGAAACAACCAAAATAAATATTTCAATGCTCAAAATATTAGGCATGCATGGAAACTTTGACATTTTCAGAGAAACTCCCAAACAACATCATGGGAAAACCTTGCAACCCTAGATTTGACATATTTTGTTACATCCCCAAAATAGAAATTTGATGGTGAAATCTTACAACCACAAACAAATCCACCTTTCTTCCCATCTCCTTCAAAAAGAAGACCTTAATCCACTTTGTGCAATGTTCATCAATATTTGATATTTTCATCTATAGCCTTGGCTCCAAAATTACATCAATCAATCTTTTCATAATCTACTGAGGTATCTTTAGTGGTTGCAAACATTTCAACATATTTGGCTACAACTTCTTCAAGAGGGGGATGATCAAACTTGCAAGTTGCACCATACTTGCAAGTTCTAGTTTCATATAGAATGAACATGTAGCCTCACCCTCTCGTCCTAGGAAGCTTGCAAGTGTCAAATTCATAAGTTGCTGAGCATGACCTTTGTTAAGTGCTCCTAGGGGAGGATGGTCAAATTTATAGTTTACACCATATTTACAAATCTATAATTTGATTTCTTCCAGCCATGTCCTTCCTGAATGAGCATTGCCTGCCTTACTGCCTAACTTTGTGCTCCTACCTAGTCCTCCTAGGAATGCACATATTGAACTTGAATGAACTTGAACTTGAAACTGACTCAGTTTTTGATATGTGTAGTGACCGATCCCATCCAACCTCGATTTTCATAGACATTTCCCTCTTTTTTCTCATAATCCATTTCTAATCATTGGGTTTTTAGATGATAAATAATCGGGTCAGGTGGAACATGTTCCCATATCCAAACCATCACAAAAGATCCCCCACCTCAAGTTGGTGGTGTAGGAAGTTGACATGCCTTTACTATTGACACATTAACATTAACATTAGCACTATACATACTAAAACCTGAGGTTAGTCTGAATAGAACTTAGTTGCTTGCATTCGATTTTGGTGTATATACATGTTTATTTGTAAGTAAGTGCAGTGGCGTTATCTCACAGACCAAGGGGGGAGAAAATGAGTTACAAAACGCCCAAGGGGGAGGAACTATTTAGGGGCCCAATCTCAGAAAGGAAACAACACTAACTAAGAAGGTAAGAAAGAATAATATTAGATCTCACTCGAAATTCAACAAACTTAACAATTTTCAGGATTTAAGAATTTTAAAGGAGGGATTGCATGGTTTTCTTTGTTTGAATCTCCCAACCCTGATTTTGAACTTCACATGTGTTTTTAGGGTGGTTTTGGATTTTTATTTTTGATTTTGGTTGGGATTTCATTATTTTTATTTTTAAATTATTTGTGGTAGTTGAAGCAGGTTGTGCTTTCTATTTTTTCCAATATCAGATAGTAGAGATGAAAGTTATATAAAAGAGAGATAAAATGACACAGATAGAAGTCCAACTCCAAAAATCTGTTGTTTCACAACATCAACAGGCAGTTGGGAATGACAATGAAAATATGCCTAATCAATTCCTATCAACATTTCTATAATACCTCAGTGTTACAGATGGCCATATTTATGGGCTCTTGTAGTAGATTGGTCTCGTTCTCTCTCTTCACATCTACATAGATATTAGTGCCAATATTTTCCTTGGATACACCTATATCAATTATGGCATTGTTGAAAATTCCAGCAAGGCTTGAGATTTACTGAATTGTATGCCTCTTAATGTAATTTTGATTCCGATAATGTATTCACATCGTGATCCAAACATCCGCAAGAGTGGATCAACAAACATGTTTATTAAGAATATTCACAAAGTAATAGACATTAAATGCCTTTATGACACTTTCTCTGTGTTTGGATCTATTCTCTCTTTTAAGAATGCAATAGATGTATTAGGACAATCTAAAGCATATGGATTTGTGAAAATTGCCTACTAAAATGTCAATGAGTAATTTGGAGCCCCATCCAATGTCTAGTGAATAGATTTTATTCCTAATGCAAATTTGGGTCCTTTCTGTTGAAGCTCCATCCTTTTTACATATATATGTTTATGCCACAATATTCCTGGTAGTATGTCCTTTCAGGGATAGTGGTAAAACTTATTTGATGTAATGCTTACTGTATACTTTTGGAGAGATGGAAATTGGATCACATCCACCTTAGTTTCACTAAGAAAGAGCTGAGGTCGATGCTAATAGCCTGGACATGGGCATGCATTTTAGTGTTTGTATGTCCATGTGATGGGACATTAAATATAAACAATGAATTGACTACATGAATATGATGTTTGCACACACCCATCTATATTCATGTTTGATATTGACTTGGGGGTTCCTAAGCCTGAGGATCTATCAAATGCACACTAATCACTGAGTTCTAAAATATATAAATAAGAGATATGAAACTTCAATCTTCACAGACTTGAAAGTGCATCTCAGAGTCAGGCCTTTATAGATTTGTGATTTATGTAGGGGCAGTAGAGCATGACACACATCCAAATTATTGGCCCATTTATGGGAGTTCTTGGGTCTATTAATCATGAGGAGGTAGGAATTGATTTGTGAACCAAATGGAAAGAAGAGAAACTACAAAAAGACCATGAAACAAGATTCCTATGCATTATTTAGTGGGTCTCTAGCGCCCAAAAAATGTGCCAGCGTTGGTTTTTGGGTTTTTAGGATATAATGATTGTAATCTTTGTGTACAAGGGAACAAGCCTACCTCTATGTAACAACGATAGGGATAATGTACTCAAAGGAGCCTTAGTATGCCTGTGGCATTAATCATTGGCTATAAACCATTATTTGGACCTATGTGTTGCATTAAAGATTAGAGGAGGAGCTAATAAATAAAGAGATTGTGTTTATGATGCCACAGGTTGTGTATTCATGTTCATTTATGATATGCTAGAATTAGGTATTAAATATCTCTTGATTCCTCCAATTATAATGAAATGTGGAAGAATGTATTTCTTAGTTCCTAATAACACATTTTTAGATCTTGAGAAGTATTATTGGACTTACCTGTGAGCTAGAACAAGGTTTGTAAATCTACACGTGCAGACCAGAGGTGTCTTCATCAGTTTTGCAGATATGTGCATGTAGAAGCTAGAGGATCCACACCCATTTGGAGTCAATTCCAAATTTGTCCAGTGTACAGTAAAAAAAATTTCATCCATTTTCATATTAGAGCAACCCCAAAAACATCCCACAGGGGAATCGATTTGAACTTGGAAAGGAGAAGCATTAGGAATGTTGGATTTGGAACGATGTGAATGATCACTGTGAAGATGAATGGTAATCGAAGCCCAATTCCAGTAGGATGAGATGAAAGATGAACAAGACAATGTGAGAATCTTTGTTAGAGGTGTTGATGCCACATAAAGTTAGCATCCTTGGGCTCATGTAAGTATCAAATTATTATCTTCTGATCTACATTTCTTCTTGTTTATTTTATTTTATTAGTAGGAGTAATAAATAATTTTCCACCGCTACAAAACTTTTGTGGATCCATCCATTGCCACAAAATTCACGCATTCCCATAGAATTGATGTAATGCTACGGAATTGCTAAAGGAAAATGCATGGGAAGTTATTGCGGTTGTCAAAGGGAGATTCCACATGCACTACCCCTGTGAATTCATTGAAACAACTCAAGAGGAGGTGAAGTGGCACTAATATTGTTGGACTACCATGTGAAATTAATAATTTGAGGGTCAATTGTAAATCTAGTGAATTAACTAAAGAGAGTTTAGTCCAAACAATTTTCAATAGGAGAAGAGAAGGTTCCACTCTAATTATGAAACATGATAGAAGGTTCAACTCCAATTCTGAAACATGATAGATGGTTCAACTCCAACTCTACAATATAATAAGGGGTTCAGCGCCAATGAACTAAAGGAAGAAGAATAAAATTAATACCTGCTCATGTTTAGGGAAGTCTAAGATTCATTGGCAGTTTGATCATGCTAGTCTAAAATAATATGAATTATTGAGAGACTACAGCCTCCAGATTGCATTTCCCAAGCTCAATTAAGGATATTATTCAATAAGGGGTTAGGTTTTCCATTTGTTTTATGTTATTTGCATTATTAATTATATCATTTTTAGTTTTGTAGCATCTATATATTGTGGCTTCTTAGGTACACTAGTTTTGTGGTCACTACACTCTGCAAGTGCCAATGTAGTTATGTCGATGTCTTAGGGAATTATAGAACCATATCATTCATGCAAGGTTAAAATTTGGTTCAAAATTTGTAGAATTATTAGAACTAATTCTCTCCTGAAAGTTGGTTTCCACAAGATCAATTCTTGTGCAATTATGGTAGCAAGGAAATAGGTCGAGCGTTGTTTCAAATTGAATTTACTAGAAGAAGAGTGGTGGGAGGTAGTGTAGAAAGAAAATGAGTTCCTAATAGATATAAAGACTCTACCCTCTTTATATTTAGGGACTCCACTAGCCCTTGCCAACCCAAGGTTACATTTCGTTGCTATGTTAAAGTGAAGTTTAATCATCTCATACTTAGGATATGCTGAAGTAACATATGGTGTCGCATATATGGATATGCAAGTAAGCACTATCCAAACTATGCATAAGATTGGTAGTGTGAAAAAAGCACCCAAAAGAGTGGTTTGAATATGAGAATGAAGCTGCTAAATTCTTTGGACGATCTCAAATCCATTAGTGGGAATTTCAAAACATTTCATTTCTGTAACAAAGCCCATGGGTATGGTCACCTAAAACCTGTAAGTAGTTCTTATGTAATCATGGTTGTAAATTTGTAATCCACAATCTACTTGCATTCTGTAGGAAGTAAAATAGATATATCCAATTATAAGTTTTATTTTCCAATGTTTCTTAATTTAGGCCCTCCAATTGTAGGGTTTCTAGTATTAAAATTTAATTAGATATGATAGATGTTATCTTCCATGCATTTTTGGAATGATTTAATAATTTCCTTACTTACATTCTACTTGTGGATATATAGGTCAATTTATACATTGGTAGTGAGTTCATATGTTAGTGTGTCACTCTCTTAGATCATTTTATAGTGTATCATGTGGATTATGCACTGAGGATGATGTTTCATAGGGGAAATTGTCCCTACTTTTTGGACGCATCCTCTTATTTTTCCGCCCTTGGGGTTTGCAACGGAAATTTCCCTATTTTGAATGAGACATCTATGAGGATGTGTGATCCTCTCCCACATTGTCTAAATGTTTCTTTCCATAAAATGGGATGTTTGGGAGACATGCTATGATTGTTTTTCAGACTTATCCTAGATCTTCTAGATGGTTCTTACAAAAAATAGGGAGTTTTGGGGGATCCATTGGGATGGTTTTCAGGACATTTGAATAGTCACTATCAAAAATGATGCCAATTTCGTTCTAATTCTCAAATAAAAATATTCACCAAGGGGTTCTACATTCAAACCTAGACAAAGGTTATCTATGCATTGCATGTGTGAATACTATGTGGTATGTTTTTGTAATGAGGACAAATTGCCTTCATAGTTTTGACTCCCATGTTTGGTAGGTTTGTGTACCCTATATCAACTCTTTCTTTTGGGAGAGTTATAAAATCCATGTAGACAAGATATTTAAGATCTATTGTCTAAGACTTGTTACTTTTTCTAAGTTACATTAGATCTATTATCTATGGCATTTACTTTTATTGACTTATATTATAGCACTATGTTCTAGAATCCTTGTTTTTAAATTTTGTATTTCCTTAAAATTTTATCGTTTAAAAATATTTTTGGTTGTGTAATTGAAATTTGGGGTTAACTCCTAGCCATCCTTGAAACCTTTCCCCTCACCCCATCCTAAAACACCATGCAAAATATCCCAACTTGATCATAAGTTGTAGTATTTTGTATGCAATGTATTAATTTATCCAAAAAAAAAAGATTTTCCCCTTTTTCCCACTTATCATTTGAAATTCAACATCATTTTACTTTCCTCCCTTGATTTTGTCCTTGGGTTGACCATCCAAAATTTCTCTAGTTACGAGCTTACCTCGCATCTTCCTTACCCCTTTATTTTCCATTCGTTCATTTTTTTCAAATTTATAAAGTATAATAAAATGGATATAGAATTGTATCTCAGGTTCTATTAAAACTTCCATCTTATCTTATGAGTTTTCCATTTTCACATAAAACCTTAAATAATTGGAAGCAGGCATCAATAAAATATGTAGGATCAAACTTTGAGGCTTTGTGAAAATGAATCAATTATTTTTTCTTTCTATTTCTTGGAGTTTGAACCATGTTTCTATGCTTTCCAATTTAAGTTGGTTTTTTGTCCCGTTGTTCACATTCATTCATTTTTCCAAATTTATAAAGGATATGAAAATTGTATCTCCGATGCTATTATAAATGTCATCTTTTTTCTTTGGGTTTTACATTTTCACATAGGACCTTCAATAAGTGGAAGCACAACTCAATAGAGTATGTAGGATCAAAATTTGATGCGTTCTGAAAATGTTTTAATTATATCATTTATATTTCTTGAAGTTAGTGGATTGGGTCATAATAGCATACCATGTTTCGATGATTTTCTATTTGTCTATTTGGCTAGTTGTGGTAGAATACTAAAATTACAAGTTATTATATGGTTTCTATATAGTTAGATAAGGATTGATTTTTTCAATGTAATTACTTAAGATGGTAGTTAGCTTGTTCAACATAAAACTAATTCACATGGTGTTGATGTATAGGGAGATTTTTTGTACCTATTCCTTGAGACAAAGAATTCTATCACAATGCCAGGAGACATTGGTGTGGAAAGAAAACATTAGTCAAGAACCACCTGGCAACATTTAGGCTTTATTTTAGATGAAGAGTTTCATCTTCCTTATCCTTATTTTTTTCACTATGATAGGTAGGTGAGTAAATTTATATCTTATTAATGTGATTTGGTAAACATAAGTTAAAAAGTGAAGGATGTTTCATTGACGTTATTTTTTAATTAGAACTAAAAGTTGACTTCTTAAAATCCAGGTTACTTCTATACAATTATTATCTCACTTTAAGTATAATATTATTATTGATACATGCATTGCTTACAACCATGGCCTACATTCACTCTTCTATGTTATTGATATTTACATGCTTAATGACCCAATACTTAAATGGGTAGGACATGTACTCTCCTCAAGGTATGTATATGTCAACTAATGGGGTTTTACCATTCACCCTCCTCATTATAATCATGGAAATGTCTCAGATCATGGTGATTGCAATATAAAGTTATCAAAGTGTTTCGCATGAAACTCATAAGCCATGATGAGAACATGGGTGTGTAATAAGCGCAAACTTATGTTCAAACTCTGAGTCTCACCAACTCCAAATCAAAATCAATTTTCACTTTTCAAACTTCATCTTGTCAAATATAAATGAGACAATTTCTTTAGTAAATGGTTTTGTGAAACTTTTGAGTGACATTAGGATTAATTGGTAAAATTTTATAGTAGAAAATTCTGGTGCTATGAAAGAAAAAATCCATTCCTTGGGCTTTTGGTTAATGCAACTTTTCTTTGTAAATAGTTGTTAATATTTAAAGAATATTTCTAAAACCTAGAAAGATCAACATTATTTTTTGCTTGTTTTAAATTTGTTAGTTTGAAATCATGTGCATTGCTCCCTTATCATCCTCTTGAGGGTACACTTTAAAATAAAAACACTTTTGACGATGTTTAGGAGCACTAGTATGAAGAAAATGATAATAAGGGTGATATTTTTCTTGTGTAAATATTGAGATTTGTTTATATTCTCTACTTGACTTTTTCCTTATGAAAATAAATTAGGTTTCTCAATTTTCATTCCTTTTTCTCATTATGTCATCGTTCTCATCTATTTAAATTTTAAAGATATTTTTTCTACACACTTTCCTCTTACATTGTTGTTTTGTATATGTAGACATACATTATTCTTGAGATTAGCCAGAAAGGGGATCTTCATCTTTACCAGGCATTGAATTTTCCTCTTGAGTGGAGAGTGGAGAAGGTGATTCTTAAAAATTTTCTTGTAGAAACTTTCTTGATCCACTATAATGACTTTTTTTTTTGTATTAGATGTTAGTAGCTTTGGTTCAATAAAAAATGGAGGGTTGGAAATATGGTATGCTAATTCACCACTTGGCTCTTAAAACATGTAACTTAGTTGGCATGATTATGCCTAATTTTTTCCTAAAGGTTGAATAATAAGCTCCTAAGGTGTTATTTTCTATAGTGACATTTTATTTACTTTCTTTATACAAGTCATCTTGCTAGATGGTGGCTACTATCTCCCAACTAAAGAAAACTTGTTTGAGTTTCTAGTAAGGATTCCTATGGTTTTTAATGTTGTTATTCTTTCACCTCATGGTTATTTTGGGTAAGAAAATGCTTTATAAATGCCAAACAAGACATCAGTGGTTAGGTAAACAATTCTTTTTATAATTGTAATGTCCATTGCATGATATCCTCTCCTTATTGTTTGATTGTATTTTGAATGTTTCTTTTTATTTTGTTTTGTGCTTTAAATAGGAAATTGAAAATACTTGGTATCATGTCAATACAAGAAACAACTAAAGTTTTAAGATGAAATTGGTATTACACTTCATTGATTGAAATTTTTTTAGCTATTTTGTGTTAACATGTTCTCATGGCTATTAGAAAAGTTTAATTTCACATTGTTATTTGAGCACATGTTGTTTATATACTTGACCAAGTTCATGTGTAAGATAATGAAATGTTGTTGTGAATAAAACAAAAAGGATTATAAATCACACCTCAAATTATTAGTTTTCATAAGTTATCCGCAAATTGATATTTTTAGCATGTAACACAATTGACATGAATGTGCCTAAGCTTTCCCTGAAGGTTGAATACTAAGTTAGGTGTTATTTTCTATGGTGATGTTTTATTTTATTTGGTTTTATAGGTCATTTGGCCACATAGTGGCCATTATCGCCCAATTGAAGAAAACTTGTTCGAGTTTCTTGCTTTGATGGGGGAAAATGGTTGTGACATTGTTGATGTTGAAGTATATGTCGTATACCTCTTTTATACTATAGTTTAGTTTATATTCCAGTGTTCATTGTCTTTCATGTCTTATACTTTGTATTATATATTCTTTTGTTCTTAAAAAAGGAACTTAGTATTGATGTTAAGAATCAATAATTGAAGAAAGAGGAGAACAATAACGCTGGAGTGACAAATGAAAAAAGGGAGAGAGAAAAGAATCAGTCTAGTGATACCCTTAGAGGCAATATCTCACATAAGTTATACAAATAGAGAATAATTGTCAAGTCTTCATAGTTGGTGAATTCATGTGCAATATTGCCTTAGCAACACAATGATAATGTTTTAAAGTGATGAAATAATATTTCATGTGTAAATTGTAGTCCAACCAATATGAAGTTGGAAACTCATATCGTAACACTTGACATTTCATATAATATATTTTTTGTGGTTGAAATTATTTATAGTTGCAGTTGATATTGTCTAATATTGTAATTAACATATGTAACTTTGAATTTTCATATTATATGAACATGCACATTGTATGATTTTTCTTTAATTTAGTCAAAAAGTCATACTATCTAATTTATGTTGATTAATAATGAACACAAAATTAATCTAAAACTACTAAATTAATATTTTACAATAATTAATGATGAACACAAGTAAAATTAATATATCACTAAATTAGTCATTTATAATGATTATTAATGAAAGTAAATGAAATGAATATAAACAACTAAATTAGTTGTTTACATAATGAATATGAAACTGCCAAAAAAGATAAATGACTACTGCAATTGATAAATTTGTGATTAAAAATTACGACTACATTTTGCATATATATGACTACTAGTAGCTAATTTACAGTATCTTATAACATGACTGAAATTTAGTCATATTTCTTTGGTCATTAATTGGTTTTAGGCGATGACTAAATTTTGTATATATTGATTATTAGTAGCTAATTTACAATATATTATAACATGACCAACACTTTTGTTATATTTCTTTGGTTATTACTAAGTTTTCTATGGTGATCATATAGTAGTATATTTTTTGTATATTTGGTCATTAATTGTGACAATTAATAACTAAATGAATGACCAAATTTAGGACTAAATATACTACTAGACGATAAAATTGAGACAACCAATTAATGACTAAACTAAAAACGACTAAAAGTTGGTTGCATTATAAGACACTATAAATTAGCTATAGCTAGTCACCAACTGAAAATGGTCATTTATGAGCAAATTTAAGTCATTTTTTTAGTAACTAACTAGCCATTTGTACTAGTGACTTTGGGCTATATGGAAAGAGAAATCGGAAGATTTTTAAGAATAACCCATAATACCAGGAAGAATTTTGGATGGGGTTCACCATGAACATCCAAGAAATAATCTTAGTGGAGAAATGGCAGCCGAATGACTAGTAGGTATCTCCACAAGAGGCCAAAATCCTACACCACCTGAATATATTTACATCAATTATTTATCCAAACTCCCGAAAACCTATAACAACCCATGTTGATTTCTTGCATTACTTCACGGTGCCTCCATAAGGGTTCCTCAAGTTGATATTTTCTGGAGCCATAGAAGGAAATCTGGGCCCTATGGGATTTGGGGGGTTCTTTATAGGCTCTCAGGTGAAAACAAATCTAATATATGTTGACCATTGTGGCTATCTGATTGATAGTGAAGCAAAATTTTCAGGAGTTAAACAAGGTCTTCTGATTGCTATTAAGTTGGGTTATAAGAAGCTAGTGGTGGAAGGAGAATCCAAATTAGTGATTGAAACTATTAAAAATTTGAGTAAGGGAGCTAAATGGGACACGATTAGTCATATTTAGAGGACTGCCAGACTGGTGTAGGCAGTAGGTGAACTTCTCCAAAATTTTGGCAATATCATCACAATCCATGTTAGAAGAGAAGGAAACGAAGTAATAGACTTCTTAGCTAATTGGGTTTGTTTCCACCGAAATGAGCCATTAGATTTGGCTTGGCCTACTAAACCTCTAGAAGTTAAGTTAAATCCCGTGAAAGAGATCTTGGAGCAAGACAAGGGACACAATTTTCAGAGCTTCCAAGCCTCTGAACTAATCCCCTGATCACAATGTGAGCTAGAGGGAAATGTCATCATGGTGAATTACTGGGGGTCTCCTCAAGGTACAAACTCACCACCCTTCACATGCTTGAGGCATATGGTGTGGTGATTACATGCATGTAAGGTATTAAGGTTCCCACTGAAGGTGATACCGCCATTCAATTTTTGAAATTGGTAAGTTGCTCTATGAGAGAAGTCAGTAATCATGTAGTGTATGGTAAAGGACTTTTGAAGGGTGGTGCTGCTGGGCCTTTTGGATCGACATAGGAGAAGGCGAGGTGATCCAAATTGGATCCTAAAATACACTCTAATTTTTCATGACTATTTTAAATTATGCCAAAAAATTCAAGTCTTAGAGAAATTGAGCTATCAGAAGGAATCCTCATAACAATTGTAGTTGTGGTCAGTGTGGAGCAACGAGGACCCTCGATCAAGCGTGCAGACCGTTGGCCCATGGTAATGCGCATTGGTGCAAACTGGAAAAACTGGAGACCAGATCAAGAAACATGGGTGGTTTTTGATACATGATTAGCACTAAAGTGCTAATCGCATATCACAGGGCGTCCCCCTCAGTGAAGGAAAGCCCCAAAACGCCCAGACATGAAATCTCTATAATATCCAGAAAAGTAATGCATTCGGTTCCATAGCGCGAGATTCCACAAACCACTAGGATATTCGAAGGCCTTGAGGTGGTAAGTAGTTTTGATTGAGTCTCTCCTGATGCCGCACATCGAGCAACACACGTCTAATGGATGACAAAGAAAACAACCCACATCGGATAGGTAAACATCGTGCAACTTGTCCACCTGATATGAAGGACGATCATAGGATCTAAGGGGCTCAGATCAACGACTGAGATGCGTCCAATGACTAACCGGATTTGACAAGTCAAAAAGCAAGATGACAAGGGATTTGAACTCTAATATGGATGATGAGTTGGAAAATGAATCATGTTTCACAGGTGATCTTGAAGCAAAATAATTGACAGCCATTCAAATATGATTCAAGGAATCTGACACCCAGTTCATTAGGAAACAGGTGGCCACCTCCCTGCTAGGTGCTACACACTGATGATGATGCGAAGCAGAGGAATTCGAATGGACAGAGGAAGGGAAACCAGAATGCTAGGAAGCGGAAACAAATAGTGAAAGAATAGACTAGCTTTAAAGCTGTGATCTGACAAAAGCAAATAAAAAAAGGAAGGCAACACAGAGAGGGAGAGACGAGAGTTAGCTAGATGCAAAAAGCTAAAAGTAGAAAATAGAGAGTAGAACCAAGCTAACCTAAAGGCATCATCGATCCGGACAAAGCCAAAGAGAGTTAGAGAGTATTTGTACTCCATAGATGGCTTGAGAGGTTCAAGAAAACTCCTCAACATCAGCCTGTCATGCTACTGTGACCATCAAAGGTCGAGTTTAAGTAAGGAGAGTTTGTGCACTCCATTCCTACTGATTTTTATCTATTTAGTGGGACTCAAATTGAGCTTACTATTGTAAAAATTTGCTTGAAAACATAATAGAGAGGCCACCATTAAAAGCTAGACTAGGAGACGTAGACCAAGAGCATTAGGTGAACTCCTTATTAAACTTGTTGTGTTTACATGTTTGATTGTTATGTTTTTTTCTCTAATTGCCTCAGTGTCTATGTATGCTCCCAGTCTTATTGATCCATTGCATAAAGTTACATAGGCACATCCATGCACATGAGTCTGTAATACCTTTAATTCTTTGTACTAGATAAATTCCAGGTCAAGTGGTATTAAAGCTCTAGGTTACTAAGGTTAGACAAGCTTGTGCTGGATTTTGTTGTTGAATTCTAACTAGATCAAAGCTTAAATTAGGAGAAGGAGAGTTGGATGAAACTAACCTAGAAATTGGAAGAGTCTATTCTAAGAGGAAAATGTCAGAATAAAATCCCTTGGAATCAGACCCTTAGTTCATGGATAGTTTTATGACCATGAGATCCATGGTGGAGGAAATGTATAGGGAATTTAGGAAAAATAGAGATGAAGATTCATCAAACTCCAAACAGGACAAAGGAGTAGAAGAATCTCTCCTCAATGACCACTCTAAAGGCAAAGGGAAAGAAAAAATTTTTCTCACACCTCCTAATAGCCTTGAAAATAAAAAGAAGACATCTTTGATTAAATTAGATGTTAAATTTGATTTGCCAATATATGGCGGAGAGTTGAATGCAAAGAAGTTGGATAATTGGATCAGACATATTGATGTTTATTGTAGAGTACATAGCATCGATTCAGACAAGAGTAAAATTTAGCTAGCTAGCCTACGCCTTGGAGGCACTGCCTTGGTATGGTGGGAAGGCAGGACACAAGCTGACATGAAGAAATGTGGTCAGATTCTTTCTGTTTGGAGTGAATTTGTTTCTGCAATTAAAAGGAAATTCTATCCACTAGCCTATATGCAGCAAGCTGGATGAGCTGGCAAACTCTTCGACAACTAAAAGGGCAAAGTGTACAAGGTTACACCCAAGAATTTAGGAAAAGAGCTTTGATTTTAGGAATTTCTTTAGACTCCCATGAGACTCCGCTAAAGTATATCAGTGGTCCACACAGTTACATGAGGCACACTATCCTCATGTTTAATCCCACTAGCATAGATGGGGTATCTGTTTAGGCTATAGATCTAGAAGCTAGAGGTAAGAATGGGAACCCAGAATTTAGGGGATCATCCAAACCCACTGCAAGCAAGAATAAGAGGGAAAGAAGACATAAATGGAAAGAGAGGAAGATGAAAACTGTATAGAAAAACAAGTGTTCATGCACTCATTGTAAGAAGGATGGGCATGATGATGAACACCGTTGGATTCTACATCCAGAGATGAAACCTAAGAAATTTGAGGGCAAGAAGAAGAAGATTGTTGTAGCTATTGAAAAGGATTTGGGGCCACACTCAGGAGATGAAGCAACATTTGTGGCCAAAGGTATAAAAGGTTGTCCGCTTTAGAGAATGCAGAAATCAAGAAGTAGGTACAGGGAGCTACTCGAGAAGGGTTTCATCAAGCCTAGCACATCACCATGTGGGTCTCGAATTGTTTTGGTGAGGAAGAAAGATGGCTCATGGAGAATGTGCATTGATTGCCAAGAACTGAATAATATAACAATCAAAAATCGTTATCCTCTTCCTCGCATAGATGATCTATTAGATTAGTTGAAAGAAGCTGTTTATTTTTCCAAGTTAGACTTGCTTAGTGGTTATCATCGGGTCAGAGTTGCAGAACAGGATGCATGGAAGACTACTTTCAAAACAAAGTAAGGATTGTATGAGTGTTTGGTTATGCCTTTTGGCTTAACTAATGCTCCTGCTACTTTCATGAGAGTAATGAATTATGTACTCAAGCCTTTTCTTGATGATTTTGTTACTGTATATCTGGATGACATTATTATATTCAACAAAACATGGGAAGAACATTTAAAGCATGTTAAGCAGACTCTAGATGTTTTGAAAAGAGAAAACCTTTATGTTAAACTCTCAAAATGTGAATTTCGGTAATATCATAGGGAGTGGTGAATTGAAGATATATCCCTCTAAGGTTGCAGTTATTATAAACTGGCTTAAACCCAAATCTACCACAGAAGTTAGAAGCTTCTTAGGAGCAACAAATTATTGGAGAAAGTGTATTCCTAAAGTTTAATTAATTGCAGCTCCCTTACATGCTTTAACAGGATTGAACAAGGTGTTTCATTGGGGAGGCAAATAGTAGAAAGCTTTTGACACCTTGAAAGAAAATATTAGTATAGCACCAGTACTAGCACTACTCGATCTTCAAAGACCATTTGAGATTGAAATGAATGCTAGTGACTAGCCATGGGAGTATTTTTTATGTAGCACGGTAAACCCATATGTTATCATTCTGAGACATTTAATTCTACAGTAGTTAACTATATAAATAATTGTATGCACTAGTACAGAGTGTGAAAAAGTGGAAACATTATTTAATGGGAAAAGAGACAATTATACATACTGATCATCAACCACTTCAATATCTACACTCCCAAACTAATTTGCGACAATCTAGACACTATAGACGGATGGGTTTTCTACAACATTTTCATTTATTCATCTGATATAAAAGGGGCATACACACTAAAGATGTAGATATGGTGTCCAGACGAATTATAAATGAATTTACTATACTTAATCATAATTTAGTATTGCATGAGAGCTACATTGGACAATATTCTCAAGATATAGATTTTAAAGATGTATATGCAACTTTAAGTCAAGCCAAATGAGTAGAAGAATTGGATTATCATGTTAAGGACTAGATCTTGTATCATTTTGAGAAACTATACATTCCACAAAGTGAAAGAGTAAAGATAATTGGAGAAGCACACACTTCTCTAATATCAGGTCACTTTGGTGTAAGTAAAACAGTTGCACAACTACAAATAATTTTTTATTGGCCAAAAATGAATGAGACAACTTCTAGATATGTAAGAGGATGTACTATGTGTGCTAAAAGCAAACCCAGTAATAGAAAAATAGGCTTGTACACTCCACTACCAGTTCCTTCTCATCCTTGGGAAACTGTTTCCATCGACTTTGTTGGAGGATTACCTAAATCTAGGAAAGGTCATGACTATATATATGTTGTTGTGGATAGGTTCATCAAAATGTGTATCCTGATACCTTCTAACAAATAGATTACAGTTGAACAAACTACAAAGTTGTTCTTTCAGCATGTATGGGTTCATTTTGGATTACTAACTTCCATTATATCAGATCGAGATACCCTATTTGTTTGGAAATTATAGTCAAGTCTGCGGGAATTGATGCACACCAGGCTGAAGAAGAGCACAACTTTTCATCCACAAAAAGATGGCCAAACAAAAATGGTCAATAGGACAGAAATCCAATTGCTCAGAGGCTATTGTAGCAAGCATCCTAAACTTTGGGATGAACATTTATGTTATGTGCAACATTCTTACAACTGAGCTAAGCATTCTTCTACATAGATATCTCCTTTTGAGACCTGTTTTGGTTTCACAAAAAGGTCTCCCTTGGATTTGTCTTTGGTAAATACATAGTAGTTGATGGACACAGTGATGTGGACAAGGAAACCAGGTTCATTGAACAAATCCAAGTGATTCGCCAGGCAATATAGGAACAACTTGAAAAGAGCCAAGCCAAGTACAAGGCAAGGCATGACAAGCATCAGATGGAGCATAGTTTCCAAGTTGGTGATCAAGTCTAGTTGTATATCAGCAAAGAGAGAATGCAAGGTGAAGGTAAGAAGTTGAAGCCAATAAGGTATGGACCTTTCATGATACTTGCATGCACATCTACTTAGTTGTTAATGCAGATAGCTTGAGACTATTTGAACCTTCATTAGTTGAAGATCCCAAAGAGGAGAGTCAATTGCCTTCTATTGATGATCTGTTGCGTGAATATCTTAATGAGTGGCAGGAAGATACAGTTCTAGACAGGAAGGTAAGAACTACATGTAGAGGGAATGTTGAGTACCTCAAGATTGGACTCAAAGTTTCAAAGCCAGGTAGTGCAAAATCGATAGAAATTGAGCAAGCGAGGAATCTATACCCTCACTTGATGGATGCTTAAAAGAAAGCCAACTTTTGGTGGTCCAAAATATTTTAGTGGGAAGGCCATGGTCCAAATTGGATCCAAAACACTCTATAAGTTTTCATGACTATTTTAAATGATGCCAAAAAATTCAATTCTTGGAAATATCGAGCGATCAGAAGGAATCCTCGTAACAGTTGCAGTTGTGGTTAGTATGGAGCAACGAGGACCCTCAGTCAAGTGCGCAAATCATTGGCCCATGGTAACGTGCGCTAGCACAAACTGGCAAAACTAGAGGCCAGATCAAGAGATGAGAGTGGTTTTCGATGCACAATCGCAGGGTGTCCCCTTAGCGAAGGAAAGCCGTGAAGCGCCCTGACCAAAAGTCACTATAAATTCCGTAAACGTAACGCATTATGTTTCGTAGCATGGGATTCCACAAATTGATAGGATATCAGAAGGCCTCGAGGCAGAAAGAAGTTTTGATTGAGTCCTGCCTGATGCCACACATCGAGCGACACACATCTAGTGGATGAGAGAGAAAACTGCCCTTATCAGACAGGTAAACATCATGCAACTTGTCTGACCGTTATGAAGGATGACCATAGGATCTAGGGGGCCCAGATCAATGGCTGAGATGTGTCCTGATGACTGACCAGATTTGACAAGTCAAAAATAAGGATGATAGGGGATTTGAATTCCGATGTGGATGATGAGTTGGCAAACAATTCGTGTTTCACGCCGATCTTACAGAACCGAATTAACAACCATTCAAATATGATTCAGGGAATCTGATGCCCAGTTCGTTAGGAAACTAGTAGCCACCTCCCTACGAGGCGTTAGCGAGTGATGATGACATAGAGGAGAGGAATTCGAATGGACAGAGGAAGGTAAACCAAAAGGCTAGGAAGTGGAAACGAATAGTCAAAGAACATACTAGCTTTAAAGCCATGACCTAATGAGTATGTGGTCTGCCATATTTTTCTCTCCTCCATGCATCAATTGAACTGTTTGATGGAATTGGGATTATATGGTTTTGAACCACTGAGGTTTCAAAACAAGAGGGGATCCATGCATCTGCATGTGTTTGTATGGAATCTGAAGTAGGTCCAATCACCTGGTATTGTTTCTGTGTTTGTTGTTTTTGGGATTATTCTCTCTAGGATGGGATTATATTGGGAGCTTGTCTCTGGGGTCCATCTCTAGGATTTCCTATCTTGACCCAACATCGCAAGTGCTTGGGGAATGGTAGGTCTAAACTTCATTTGTGGGTTATGTCTTTTTGAATTTCCTTGGGGAAGGTTGGGGCTTCTACTATTGATGTATTGGAGCAAAGTTAATCTCTCTAGGTTCCATCTCTGTAGCCTCTATAATCTCTACCCCTATGGGGATTGTCTTTAGTGTATGTTTGTGCCTAACCTCTAGTTTGGGAACGTTGTTTGTTTTTGTGGATTAAGCCTCTATGTTATCTCCATACCAATTATCGATCATTATGTTAGCTGACTCTTGGAAATGGGGGTCGCATCTCTATTTGGGTCAGTCAATAAGGGATGTTTGCAATGGAAGAGGAGGGGGGAGATCCCTTGTTTTCTATACTAGAAATTATTGGTTCATGTTTCTTCTTTGGTGGATGTGCGGGGTGGTAGTGTCTCCTGGAAGTTGGGATCTTCTAGGCTTAAGCTACCACTAGTGCAAGTAATATTATTAGTCACAACCTCCACAACAAAGTGTAGGTCTAAGGCAATGGTTTGGTCTATGATAACAAAGGGGTCGTTGTAGAAGAACTAGGGGGGCCTCAGTAGCAGGAAATCCTAGCTCCTCTCATTAGGGGAATTTTGAGGTCTAAAATGGGTCTCCTAAGGAAATTATAAAATTATAGTGGAAATAATAAAATAAGATTAGATTACATAATCAAATTTTAGAGGGAAAAAAGAAAAAACCATTTTTTCAACTCGTATTTTCAACTTATCTCCCTATGGGTGCACTCAAATTTTGAGTGGGAACACTTGGATGTAGAACTCGATTCCTCATCTAAGGAGTACCCATGTTGCATACTTTTGATGGACTCTACTACACGAAAAATGAGAAATACATGAAAAATGTGATTGCAATAAATTTTTTTTCGTGTATTTCTCATTTTGTGTGTAGAAAGGTCCATTAAATGTATGGAACATGGGTACACGTTGGATGACGAATTAAATTTTGCATCCAATGAGTACTCCTACTTGAAATTTGAGTAAAACATTAGGGAGATAAGTTGAAAATACGAGTTGAAAAAGTAGTTTTATTATTTTATTATTTTTTAATATTTTTACTTTTTTAGTCCAAAAAATGGTGAATCATCCCCCATGGTTGACATCATCATCTTAAATCCTAATGGTCCTTATAAAGATTATTTTGGTTGTACTTTTTCATAGGAGACCCATTTTAGACGTCAACATTCCTCTAATGGGGGGAAAACACAGGGCTGAAAGTCAGTCTCCAACATCATAAATGATGCAGCTACAACCTATAATAAAGGCACGTCGAAAGAAATTTGGTAATTAATGGAAGAATGGGAAGCAGATTTGAACAGGCAAGTTGACACGATGGAAGTCGATGTGGAAGACTAGTGAGCTATGGTGTCGGACCCAGGGCACACCTGAGGCCATCTCACTAAATTTAAACAAACTATGTTCTTGTATTGGTTTATGCAAAGTATCCTAGCAAAAGCTTTGGAAGCAATTTATGTGGGTATGTCAGTAGTAGTACATGATTTTCCTGATTACAAATAAGAATTCCAGAAGCACCAGTTTAAGATGAAAAAGCAGGATGACCGACTTTGGTGTATCAAAGAAAATTTTCCTTGGATTCTCCCATAGACAGAGCTCCTGAGATCCAATGCTAAGGACCCAACAATAGTAGAGTTTGCATCTTCTGATGGTGCATAGTATTTTGATAGTTGGTCTCTTAGTTTTATTTTCTTTTCTGTATGTGGGAAGCATTTAGTTTTCAATATGTTGATAGTTATGTTTTTAGGTATATAGAATTCAGGCAATGCAAAGACAATCAAAATTATTTAGTTTGTTTAGAAAGACTTGTTATATTTTATTACTTGATGGAATATCACATTGTCAGGTGGCTGGCAGACTTGGTTTCCCTCTGGGCAAGTCGATGTAACCTAACAATCTATATGTGGATATAACTTGTCTTTTATATATTAATGAAAAGGGAAGGACCTACCAAGTTTAATATATATATATATATATATATAGTAACATAATATAACATAGTGTAACATGTATTGTGTATAACTATAACATAATATAACTATAACTATAACATTTAACATAGTATAATTATTTAGAACATAACATATATATTCAACAATACATCATTGATAGATATATTAAATTCATCATGAAAAGTGCATTTTGTCTAGTGAATAAAATCATTTAGACTCGTTTCTAATTTGTATTGTATTGTTTCATTATGTAGTGTGATGTACGAGTCATGTGCTTGCACCTAGTATGTATCATGTGTCAAAGTAAAATATTAAGAACTTAAAGTCTACTAGAGTATTTGGTTGGCATGGAAAATTATTAGTTTTATAAATAGGTTTATTTCAAATTTTTACATATATATTTCCATATTTATGTGCTATGAATAAAATGTATTATTTAGAAATGAAATAAATGTGAATGTAGATTTGATCACTTCTTTCGATTGTGTTTACATGGAACTCAATATTTTGGTTGATAAATTATCAAAAAATGGACTCTAAAGTTTAGGGCTTCAGGATATATTATTCTTCTTGTGTTTAGAAATGGCTTTTCTGTCAACATTCCTTCTAAGTTAACATTCTTTTCTTGGATAAGTTTATATGTAATATGTAATAGTTTTGTGTTATATGTAATACTTTAGTCGACATTTTTTTCTTGGATTAAAGTTTATATGTATTATATGTAATATACTGAGGCATCCCATATACACACCCCAATTGTAGGCCATTGCAGTGTGAGAGTTTTTGTTATACATGGTCGGGCTTGTGATAGATCATGTAATGCATTCAGAGTTCACGTTTCACTCATAGATCCTACCTCCAATTCTTGGCACAATTTTATACGCACACTTTGTCTTTTTTGATGATCATGCTACCTCTAGTTGACCTTCCTTGCCTATTTTAGGTACACCTCCTCTATTTATAAATCCTCTTTAAACATTATGTGTTTATGTATTGAAATTGTCTTTAATTTTTAAATTGTATTCAACTGATGTCTTTGAATTCAATGTATATGTTATTATGCTTCTAGTTTGTTACTTATATATGTTAAATTATGTTTATGATTTGTAGGCCCTCAATAGGCCAAAGTTGAGGATAAAAGTGCAACATCAATCCCTCCATGGGATGATGGTACAACCCATATCACATTGGAGGATGTTATGATTGTCATATGCGGACCACGTAAGATATATGTAACATCCCTTCTAATTCACCGACTTGTCTTAGTTTTTCTTTGATGTTGGATAACATCAATAGATTTATCGAGACATACTTGAGATTAGGCCCACAAAGCCACCTCCTACAATACATACAAAGGATTAGGAGGCATGAGGTTAAAGGCCCAAATACTTGGGACATGGTGAAAGACACCCCTAAGAACATTGATGTTTGTGGTGAGTTGTTTGACATCCCTCGCGATAGCCTTGCTAGACATAAAGGTTTGATTCCACTAAAATATTTAAGGCATGTTGATGCAACCCATTTTGTGTATGATAGATTCATTGGAGCTTGGGGATAATTCCCCACCATTACCAGGTCGCCATTTATTTTTCCAAGCATTTATATGCAAAGTTCATGTTACATATGAGGTTGGATTACACTGATACCGAATCTCCTTATTTTTCACTTGGTTTGGGACATACTTATGAGAGCGAGGGGGCTCGTAGGAATCCTTGGTATGTACCATCACATTTGAGATTCTTTCCACTATCATCTTGGAGCTTGGTATTACTGACATATGTAGAGGAGCTATCACAACTTGGTGGTCAGACCCATAAGACTATTGCAGGCAACATGTGATGTCATTGGCCAATGCACATGTTGCATAGGATGGATAGATTAAGGGAACACGACCATTTCCTTGTGACCCACATATGCCCTTATATAATGATGAATTTATCGCGACTTTACCCTTTGACCATCTTTTGACATATACATCTATGTATCGTGATGTTATTCGTGAGACTTGAAGGGTGCACGACCTGCATGATACAGACCACGTACATATATATACGAAAAGTTTGACTATTATTGTAAAATTTTGCATAATTATTTATATTAATTTCCGGTTCATATTACATTTCATTTATATTAATAAGTTCATGATAACATGTAGAAACAACCTATCTACATGGATGAGTTTATGAGGTCAGCCAAGGGGGTAGTTGATAAGCGAGGCCATCTTGGAACAGAGCATGTTTCCATGGATTCTCCTCCACATCCACCTCCACCTCATATGTACACTAATGTGGAGGAGAGTCACTATGTACAAGCACATGGACTAGTAGTTAAGGTAAACATTTTTATTCCTAAGATTTCAACATTTGTTTTTTTAAATTATACATGTACGCTTATTAATTTGTAGACTAGTTATAATTTGTTGTTGCCATTATGTACATAGGGCCATGTGCAAAGTGACATTGATGTCCTTGTTATGTGGAGATATCAATGGGATGTTGGGTTTAGAGGAACTGAAGATGAGGGTCCAACGATGTAGGTATCAATCATTGATCCACAGGTAGGGGAGCACCAAACCCAGATTCAGTAGAGCCCCATCATATTTGAATTGCATTTGGTCTTGACTGAGGTTAGTAGATTGTTGGATTAATTGGGCCTGACCCAGGTTAAAAAGTGATTGAGCGGAGAAAATCCCTGTACTATTAGCCCTTTTAGCAACAATCCATGGAGCGTGGATTGAGGTCTCACCTAATGTAGTATGGGAGGGTGCTAGAACCAAGTTTCTGCACCTTGGGGATGTCTGATATGTGGTGATAGGGATGTGATATGACCTCCATGCTTACTGGGCTACGCACACCAATGGGCACATTACGTCCTATGTTACTGCCTTCGTGCAACTCTTGTCGCAATGCGACCTATATTAATTACCCAAGCCTCATTAATTAGTTTCTGTTCGCTAATTACTTAGATTAAATTTACATACAAGTATTCATACAAGGCTTTATCTAGTGCACGCAATAAATAAATAGAGTAACAACAAAATATAACACAAAAATAAAGATTCAACAATAGATGCACATAATAGTATTCTTTATTAACTTTTAGTTCCAAATACAAACTCGACTCCACCCTACACACTCAACTGCAGGGGTCTGGGCACTCAGCTGTAGACTCTCCTAAGCCTCTACACACTCAGCTGCAGAGCCTCTTCCTACTACTATGACTCAATACACTTCAACTTCTCTCCTATGCTTGAACCATGCCTTTTCATCTATCTATTACTTTCCTTCTCCAAAAAAATTATCTCTACACTTAGAGCCTCACTCTATTTATATGATCCCATGGTCCGTAGACCACGGGTAGGCTGACATAACTTTACATTAAATTACATTATTTTAGGGTGGATAACTCTATGACTCATCCTAGACTTTCGCTCTTCATGCTTGTACTTCGTGGAGTCTTTACATTACATTGACCAAAACTCAGGCTTTAAGCCCCAAAAACATGTCGTCGGGGGATCTACTGCCCAACAGGCCCCCAACACAATCATCGTGACTCATCTCGAGTCGCTCTGCTGATGCAACAATCTTGGCACAGACCCCTTCCAACTGTGCCTATGTTGTGTGAAGTTTCATAGTGCATCGTTTTGCTGTTTGCTAGATGTACTCCATTTCTACCTCTAAATCATCTGCGTCTCACTTGATTCTATTCTTTGGTGTCAGATTCTAGTACTTTTGCTTATAGTCCCGCACCCTTGTCCAGTTTCTCGAGTCACAAGGACTGTTCTTGTGTCAGTTAGTCAGACAGCTAACCCACCTGTGTAGGGCTTTAACCGACTACCATTTACATTTCCTAGGAAGGGTTCTCCATTAAGTTTGACTAGTTGGACCACGCCTCCGTCTGTGATCTCTTTTATCACATATGGTCCCAACCAATGAATTCTAAATTTTCCAGGAAAATTTTCGAACTTGTTGTCATACAAAAGTGCTAAATCTTTTAGCTTGAAGGTAAGCAACTTTATATGGCATTCGTGTCAAGCTTTCTCACGCTGTTTTTGTACCTACTGGTGGAACCCACCAGAAATCGTTCTTCCTCAAGTTCTTCTAATTGTGTAAGACTCTCTTCCAAGGCTTTGCAGTCCAGCATGCCTGTAAGTGTTGTTATTCACAAACTAGGTATGATGTATTCCATTGGCATGGTAGCTTCTGTGCCATAGACTAACCTAGATGGTGTTTGACTCGTCAATTTTTTGCACATTGTTCTGTATGCCCATAATATGGTAGGTATGCACAAGTCTGAGTTGTTTCACTACGCGTTACATACTTTAGTTAGCGCAGTCTCCAGTATTTTGTGTAATGCCTCTATTGTCCCATTAGCTTACAGGTGGTACAATGTACTTTGTTGATGATACACTTGGAACTCCTTGGTGAGCATGCTAATGGTTTTATTTAGGAAATGTGTTTCACAGTCACTCATTAAGATTTTCGGGCAACCAAATCGTGTCAACACATTGTCGAACAAAAACTTCTTAGCCATAATGGCCATGCAGTCCTTAACCGATTGTGCTTCCACCCATCGAGTTAGGTACTCTATCAAGGTAATGATGTAGCATACACCCATCTTTCCCTGAGGTTTGATTGGTGCCACAAAGTCGATTACCCATTTTTCCAATAGCTTCAATGTCATTTGTGGATTGAGTGGCATCTCATCCCTTCATGATGGTTTTCTAGTCCTTTGACATATGTTGCAGGCCCGATAGTGTGCTTTCGAATATTGGTGTAGGGTTGGCTACCATAGTTCAGTGTGAAGAATCTTTTGTGCAATCGTAAGTCTTGCATAGTCTCCTCCTGCAGCACCCCCATTTTCTTCCACGAGGATCTGTTCTCATTGAAATTCAGGTAGATATCTTCATAATATCTCATTGTTTCCCATTTTGTATAGGTGCCCTGCGATGACAAAAAAGTTTGTCGCACACACCACCAATTCCTTCTTCTATTAGACTGAGTATTCCTTCAGTGCAGTCCCTGTAGTTAAAAAATGGATTATATCTTTGAAATGGTCATCCGTGATGCGCACTACGAAGAGCTATGCATCAGGTATTCCCTCCTCCAAATTTGTTGGCTCCTGGCCTATCTCAATTCATGATAAGTGAGATGGTCCTACATTTAGGCATCATGGCTTGATGATGACCTCAAAATCATATTCTTGAAATAGTAAAAGCCATCTGCATATGCGCCCCCCCAACATAGGTTTTTTCACCAGGTATTTCAATGCGGAATGATCGGTATACATCTTGAAATGCCCACCAAGTAAATAGTGTCAGTATTTCTGGAGCATGTACACCATTGCCAACCCTTCATGCTCAGTAGTAGGCTCATTCTTTTTAGCTTTGAACAATCTTTGACTTATGAACAAGATTGGGTGATCCATGCCTTCGACACCTTCCTCCATGAGTACAACGCCCACCGTAATAGACAACGAATCAACATGTACATGGAATTTTACGTCTCATTTTGGGAAGACCTGGATGGTAGTGGATGCTCGTTTCTCCTTGAGAACATCCCAAATTTTCATACAATCATCATTCCAACAGTATGTAGCATCCTTTTTCAATATTTTTTCCATTGGCATTGTTATTTGTGCATAGCTCTTGATAAATGTTCTATAGTAACCAGTGTACCACAAACTAGCACGTAGTTTTCTGACACTTTGCGGTGCTTCCAGATTCAGAATAACAACAATCTTCGTAGGTTCCACCATGAGGCCTTGTTTACAGATCACAAGGCCTAGAAAGTTTCCAAAGGGAACGAAGAAGGTGCACTTTTTAAGGTTCAATGTAATCTGTTGTCGACAGCAAGTATCCAACATCAAAACTAAACTCACTACATGGTGTTTAACTAACCCCAAAACAGTCCAATCATATAGATAGACCTCCAAGAACTTGTGGATGTATTCCTTGAACACGGCCACCACTATGCGTGAAAATATCATTGGTGTGTTCTTCAGTCCAAAGGGCATAATGGTGAATTGAAAATAACCCCATTCTATTGCGAAGCTTGTTTTGCTCCTATCTTTTGGTGCGATCTTGGTATGATGGTACCTTAAGAAGCCATCCATGAATGAGTAAGCTTCCTGACTGATAACATTCTCCAATACTTCATTTGTGAATGGCGTCGGGAATGGATCGTGAACACAAGCATCGTTAAGCTTCCTGAGGTCCACACATATTCTTATTTCACCCTTCTATTTTCTCTCCCACACTACCGTAGGACTCACCTAGTCAAATTCTTCCACTGGTTCAATAATTACAGCTGCGAGCATTTTTTCTAATTTGTTGCAAACCTTTTCTTTATACTTTAGATTCAAGAAGTAAGGACGTTGCTTAACTAGCTTCGTATCCAGTTTTAGAGTGATATTAATCATCCCTAAGTTTCCAATGATCCCATTTAAGTCCATGATTTTGGTTGGGAATGAGTCTTGATTTTCGCGAAGTCACTTGGTGACCTTATCTACTATAGCATCATCCCAATAATCCCCGAGCATTGTGTACTTTGGCTCCACTTCTGTGCCAATGTTTACCTGCTTTATTTTTAGTGGTGCAGTGATGTCGATATCCTCAATTAATGCTCCTCAAACCTCGCGACAGCCTTCAATTTCTAGAACATTAATATTTCAGGGGTCATCATCATCCTCCTCTACCTACACATTATAACATTCTAGGGCGTTGCTTGACTAGGTCACCCATGTCAGTTGAGGCATTTCCAGTGGCTCCTGTGGTCTTTTGAAGATGGGCGCTTTAACTGCTTGTAACACATTGTCAATAGTATTCGACCACCGGTCTTCAAATGTGAATGTTAACAAAAATCCCTCATGCAAGACATCCCATTTTCCCGTACCATATCAAAGTTCCGTCTCAGTTTACCAGTTTATGGGTATGACATCCAGGGTATGGTGGAATAAATGTACCCATTCAGGCTATGGATCTTCCCCATAGGCCTTGGTCCATTTCGCGAGGTGTGTGCATGGGTCATCTCATCCATCGTATTTGTCTTCTAACTGTACCTATGGTTTCCCAAATCATAGGCACATCGTCGTTCTACATCCGTGCCAATCCTCAAAATTTCCTTGATGTGTTCCCCACCAACGCGTAGGTGTTATGTGCAGCACCCACTTCAACGCATCGAACCGCTGTTGTTCCCGTACTACACTTTCAAATTTGCTCAAGAATTCATCCGCCGCTATCAATCCATCATATGTCAGCAGCACTCGGGCTTCTGTTGTAATGCAATGCAGTGATCTAATCATCATGTTGTAATTCAGCATTGTCACTTCATTCAACCGATTCTGCTAGTGCTCTACTTCTTCGTCTGAATCCAAACTGTAGGAGCTTTCATGCTCCCATGATATCCTCCCATATGTAGTCGAATTCGCCCAATCCTGGTCTCATGTAATTATCTTGTAAATATTTTCAAGATCATCGTCGCTTTCATCGTCACACACTACTTCAGTGTAGCACATTCCTTCGACTCGGTCTAGTGGGACTACTACGCGTAGTGACTTTTTCTCGAATATCATCTTCTGATTCTTCAGGTTGATCACTTTGTTCATATTGGTGGACCAGTCTATTCCTAACAATGCGAGATAGGGATTGCTTTCTTTAACAATCTCTATCACTTCAAAATCTGTTTGTGTGCACGTGCCTTCAATATCAATTGTTACTCTTTGTAACCTTCCCATAGGCAAAATTTATTGTTGGTTTTCCATTTGTAGTTGGATAGGGGACCATTGTAACGCAGGTCTGCCCATAGATTCCCATGTTTGCTTTGGTAATACCTTCACATCAAAACCCAGATCTAGGATTACCTTATCCATTTCATACTCACCAATCTGCATAGTCAATCTCATTTCCCTCCTAGTGTGTAATGCATTCTTTTCCAATTTCCAGACTATGCGTGGTTCTCCTAACTCGTGCACCTGGTGATCAGCTCTTGTAGTCCCTTAACTTCCTTGTTGTCGCGTAACAGTTTAATGCATGTCTCCAGAAAGGTAGTAAGCATTTAAGGATCAATTCCTGGCTCAGGTTGATCCTTACTACCTAAAGTGGAGTTCTCCACAAAGCTCTTCTTAGCTTCCATGAATGTCTCCTTTGTGCATTCTAAGTCAAACTGAGGTTACTTTGCAAGAGCCTTGTGAACCCATGTATATTCCTTAGGCTACTTCCCCTTACCCTCCCCCATGGTCACACTACTTTTTAGCATCATGTTCACATTCGAGTCTTCTTCGCACGGTTTAGACCTCATCATTTGTATATTTTGAGTCAGAGGAGGCTGGAATACCCCTTTTTCGTGAATTTGTTTGATCAACGTAGGGAAATATATTGTTTCATGATCAAACTGAGCATAGTACGAACATGATATCCTCATCGGATTGGTACAATCACAAGCATTGTGCCCTAGTCCCTTGCAATTGTAACAAATTAACTGTACGCAACCCCTTCCTGGTCCCACTCCTCCCCATCCTCAACCTCGTCCCTGAAATCTAGTGCATGCCATCACCGTAGTTGGGTCAAGGGCTCATGTTTTTGTCTACATCCTATAGGCTGGGGCCTAATCCATGATTAGCTCATAGCTGCGACAAGTGTAATCATCATGGCCTACCAACCGATAGAAATTACAAAACGGTTGTTGGGGTGTCTATGTATACTTTTCCAATAAATGACAATTATCTGTTATGTGTTTTCCCCCAATCTAACAGATTGTGCACCATAACATTGGTGCTGCACTCGGCCATGCCTGTGCCTCTGGTCTCAACGGAATTGTCCCTCCTCCTGCCAAGTAGTTTGCGAACACTAGACAATGATCCTTTTCATGGCCCTAGCCTTTTCATTTTATCCACCATACTTCCTCACACACCTCTGGCCACAGTGCCCTATCCTGCTTCAAACTTTGCATTTCAGGCATAGATTCTGTAGTTGCACATGGATTTATTGAACTCCTAACCTAGGGTCTTGTATCGAGGTTTCATGAAACCTCATCACCATTTCCAACCGTTCGGCGTGGGTGGAAAGTTTATATTGTGACAACACCATCCTCAAGTGCAGTGTCAGAGATGCCACAAGCCATGTGTGATGTTGTTCATCCGTCTGTATCATATTGGCTTCACAGATCATACTCTTCAGCTGTTGATCTAGATCTCATGGAGTCTCGCTTGGGAGCATCATGATTTCTTTAAACCTAATGATTGATTTGTTTCTGACTTTGGCCTGCTCAACTCCCTGTTTAGTGCGATCTAGATTTTTGTTATCCTTGCATTTGGTGGTCGTTAGAGTGCTTGATATACCATGTCAACATGCGATCCTGTAGTGCACTTACCAATGTAGCCTTCTTAATATTATCATCCATGAAACCATGTGCTTCCCATACTACTCTTACCATGAACCAGAATTGGTTCGAATCTTTGTTCCCTATCCCTTTGAATACTGGTAGTTTGATCGCGTTCGCCATACTGAACTGTGCAGGTTCTGGAGGTGGAGTGGGTGGAGATGGAGTTGAGGCATGTGAAGTAGGTGGTGGTGTGGGTGGAGGTGGTAACCGCGGAATGCGTTGCCTTATCAAACTGACCATGCTTCTCAGAGATACCTTAGAGAGCTCTTCCTCACTCTCTCACATAGGTGAAATTAAGGGACAACTTTCTAACTGTTCACTACTTTTGTAGATTTTTCTTCTCCACGTAGTCCCAAACATTAATGTATTCGCATGACCCTCTTTTCAACAATAGAATTTTAATCCAAGTATTCAAATACTTAATATACTTACCTCGTAGTCCTTTGAGAAAGTTTCGTTCTGCTTCATTGTAACTCATGATCGTGTCTACTGCAAACTTAGTGATAAATCCCCTATTATCGGTCGAGCCAATGGTCCACAAATCACGTGATCTTATCTTTTGATGCCTCTAGTCTGTGCACTAATTCCAGAGTCCACACTATTGGTTTTTCGAGCCGACACCTACCTAGGTTGTTGGCTAACTTCGTGATCCACTCATATAGCTCAGATGGAAAGAATGCAAAATACAATTCATGTATTTTTGTATACATGTAATGCTCTAACAACTTTTCCTCAAATACTTGCAGAGTTCTATTTTCCTGTGTCGCAAACTCATGAATCTTCTTTTCCAACCATTCCTTAATTTCCTTCTTGGCTGGGTTCTAGCAGCACGACATCAGACATCCCTTAGGCAGATGTCAGTCCCATCAATGGAACCATTTGTTGGCTTAGTGGGGCCTGACCCAGGTTCAGAAGTGATTTAGCCACAAAAATCCCAGTACTACCAGCCCTTTTCGCAATAGTCCATGGAGCGCGAACTGAGGTCTCACCCAAAGTAGTATGGGAGGGTGCTAGAACCAGGTTTCCACACCCTGAGGATGTCTGATATGTGGCGATAGGGACACGATCCAACCTCTGTGCATATTGGGCTACACGCACTAGCGGGCATGTTGCGTCCTATGTTACTTCCTTTGTACAGCTCTAGTCGCAGCGCGGCCCGTGTTAATTACCCAAGTCTCCTTAATAAGGTTCTGTTCATTGATTACTTAGATTAAATTTACATACAAGCATTCATACAAGTATTTATCTAGTGCGTGCAGTAAATAAATAGAGTAACAATAAATATAACACTAAAATAAAGACTCAATAATAGATGCATAGAATAGACTTCTTTATTAACTTTAAGTTCCAAATACAGACCCAACTTCGCCTTGCACACCCAGTGGCAGGGGTATGCACACTCAACTATACACTCTCCTAGTCCTCCGCACAATCAGTTGTAGAGCCTCTTCCTACTAGTATGACCCAATACACTTCAACTTCTCTCTTATGCTCGAACAATGCCTTCACATCTATCCATTACTTTCCTTCTCCAAAAACTTTATCTTTACACTTAGAGCCTCGCTCTATTTATACAATCCCATGGTCCACGGACCATGGGTAGGCGGACACAACTTTACATTAAATTACATTATTTTAGGGCAGACAACCCTATGACTCATCCTAGACTTTTGCACTCTGTGCCCATAGTTCACGAAGTCTTTACATTACATTGACCAAAACTCAGGCTTTAAGCCCCAAAGCATGTTGTGGGGGGATTCACTGCCCAACATATATTTATGCATATGTAATTGAAAATGTTGTTCAAAATCATTTATTTCCATATTTTTTATTTTGTAGAAATAATGATCTAATTAGTTGAATTTGAATGTGTTATATTGTAGTACCAGCTTAGGGACACTTACATTGCACGATCGAACTCACATGGGAGTTTTGGTGGTACTTAGAGTAGAGAGTTTGTATATTTTTAGGCTCATTTCATAGGGAAAATTCACATGTGATACAAAATTCATATATTTTCATACATTGTTAGTTTATGGATTTACATGAACATTATTTTAGCTCATGGATGCTTATTATTTCATTTTATGGATGTTCATGCGATATTTGTAATTTGTATATATTTTCATATGGATATTTTATTGATGCATATATTCACTATTTCATTTATGGATTTGTAATAATCTTGTTTATGGATGCTCATTAATTTCTAAATTTTATCGATATGTTAAAATTATTATGCTAATTTGAAAAAAAACTCTATATACTATAATGTTTATTGGTAAAATATAAAAAAATTTATTTCCAGTTTCATAGAATAAAAAAATTAGTTCAATCTTAACTTATGATGCAAGTCCTTTGATACTTAAAATGAACTAAAATATATCATGTATAAATTTAATATTGAACATGGAAAGAATTACAATCATGCTTCATATTGGCTTGTAGAAAGGGTCTTTTAGTGCAATCAACATGTATGTTATTACGATTTTCAATTTTAAAAATAAATTATTTGAATTATAAAGTCATCCATATATATATATATGTGAAACATTTTGTGACCCAACCATAGACCATTGCATGGGAAACTTTTTTAAGTATTTCAAATAATTTCATATCTCAAAGTTCAATTAAAAAAAACGAATGTGATTGAAATACGTTTTATTCAATTTTAAAAGATGTCGTGTAAACATTATTTCTTTTGATATTATTCAACATTATAAATTGTATTCAACATTATTTCTTTTGAGATTATCTACAAGAGTTCAGTCATAACAGAATATAAGCTAATCGTACTGAAATTTAATATATAGGTCAAAAACATATATGACAACATTTCTATAATTTTATACAATGTTATCAACTTTCCTAAATTTACAAGTAGTTATCCAAGTATTTCAATCAATTCCCTGTGATTTAAATACATTTTATTCAATTTATAAAAGCTCAAATATGATTGCAATAAGTTATATTTAGTTTTAAAAGATGTGGAGCTCTAAAAGTTACAAATGCAAGTTTTATTTGATTTGATTTTGTTTGAGGTTATCTACAAAAGCTTATTCATAATGCACATCGTCAATATTTTTTTATGCTTACACTGAAATTAATGTACACCATATATCTAGTTACATCAAATAAAAAATCAACATCTGCGCTGAAATCAATGCATCTAATGCAAGCAATGAAATAGGATGAGAAGTGAACATCTACAATGAAATTGATGCATCTAATGAAAAAATCAAAGAGAATTATAAATCAAATTCTACACTGAAATCAATGCATCTAAGGTTCAAGAAATCAAATAGGATTATAAATAATCATCTAAACTAAAACTAATGAATCTAATGCTAGAAACCAAATATCATTAGGAATAAACATCTACACTGAAACCACTACCTCTAATGCAAGCTCAATCAAACAATATTAGAAATTAACATATTTCATGAAATTGATGCATCTAATGCAAGCAATAAAATTGAATCGGAAATCAACGTCTACCCAGTAATTAATGAATCTAATGCAGGAAATTAAATAGGATTAGAAATCAACAATATGTACATTGAAACGGATGCATCTAGTGCAAGACATTTTCTTCCCTTTCTCTCCCCCATCCATCTATATCGATATCTTCCTCCATCTCTCCTTCTTTGTCTCTTTATATTACCCACCTAGACACACACTCTCTCTTTTCATATCTATCTATCTCTCCCTCCCTCCCTCTATTTCTATCTTCTTCCCTATCTCCCCCTTCCATCTATATCTCTCCCTCCCTCTGTCTCTCCTTCTTCATCTCTCAGTATCACCTTGCAAACGTACACATTGTTTCTCCATATCTATCTATATCTCTATCCCTCTCCCTCTCCTTCTCTCTTCCCATTCTCTCCCTCTGTCTCCCCTTCTATGTCTCTTCACTCCTATTATCCTCTCTCCCTGTCTCTCCATCTCCCTTGTCACTCCTTGTCTCTCTCTCCACCTTTCTAACTCTATACTCCTTTCTTCTTACCTCACTATCTCTTCCTGTCCAAATTCATCTCTCTCTTCCCCTCCCTATCAAGTGTTCCCTCTCTTCCTTTATCTCCCACCTCCCTCTGCCTCTCCCCCTCATCACACACTCTCTCTTTCTTTAGAGCTTCATTTGCAACTCTATTTACTATCTTCCTCCCTCTCCCAATCTCTCTCCATCTCTCCTTCTTTTTATTTCTATCTCACCCTCAATCATACACACTATCTCTCTCCATCTCTCCCTTGTCACTCCCTCTCTCTCTCTCCATATGTCTTGAACTTATTCCTTCCCTATCTTTTCCTCCAAGGGCCATCTCTCGAGCTCCCTCTCTTTGTTGGAGACTCTCTACTCCTCTCCATCTCTCTATCTTTGTCTCCCCCTCCCTCTCTCTTACTCTTCTCTCCGAGTCTCTATCCTCTATCTTTCAAAAATTCTAAAATACTTTGACAACTAAAATATTATGTTTAAATGTTTCTTTATTTTATTTTGATGTCATACAACAATTTAATTTTTTATATAACACAATTAAAACACAAAATTTCAAATGTCTATTGTGCATTCACCTGGAGGGAAAATGATAATTTTCCATGGAAATAGTATCTAAAATTTTCCAAAATATTAATGGTCTAGCTACCTCCATCGAAGATACATAGAGCGCTTCATGTCTTCTAATTGATTCAATTTAGGTTTTATTTCTTTAGGTAGCTTTAGGTTATGATTACTTGAGGATTTTTAAGATATTATATATTTTATTATGTTAGATTTATAAAAAAATGAGGTTAAATAAAATCAGCATATTGAGTCAGCTTGTATGACTTTTTTTGTGTTAATGTCTCTTCTGGTGACGATGTATATAAATCACATTTATTAATGTGTTGTTGGCGCTAGTTATAAATTATAACAAATTTTATATTATATTAAAGTTAATAATATATATTAATCTGATTAATAAATTTAATATGAACATTTAAATATATTTAATATAATTTTTATATTAATAATCGGATCTTTCATAATTTAATTTTAATAGTAATAATATTATTTTTTAATATTAATATTAAATTTTAAAAGGTTTTCTACAATGACATTATAACAAAAATTATTAATAAAATTTGGAATTTTTAAAATGTGCCTAAAAAATAAATTTTAGATCTTTATGATTTTAGGAATATAAATTTGCGTAATTGGTTTTTATATTATAAGCCTGAACTTGAGCCCCTGTTGACTACATATATAACTCGATCGAGGACCCTCAATCGAGCTATTTGAATTTGAAATTTAAATTCTTGATCAAGCACTTTAAGTGCTTGATCGAGCCTCTGAAGCCCTAAAATCCACAATTTTAGCACCCCTTCTGCAAAATTTCTTGCAACACCATTTTGTACACTAGTAGGCTTACAAAAAAATTTGTCCTTAGGTGGGAGAGTTGATCATGTTCGATTCATGAAGTAATGCTCTATCTAATGGCATATTAGTTTGATGTTTCTGAATTCATATGCTCTTTTTCATCTAATTTCTTTTAAATGTAATGCTTGAAATGTTTTTGAATAATTTTAAAGAGGTTGAATAAAAAATCAAAATCATAAAATATACACAATGAGAAGATTTCAAAAAATTCCAGTATATTCGTTTATGA